>CM070100.1:202500-277500 GCA_036178185.1 Liparis tanakae | reverse complement strand
CCAGAGCATCCGGTGAGTGGGCGTGGTCTCCAGGTCCCGATGCCCCCCCGTGCTGACCCCTGACCCCCGTGCTGACCCCTGACCCCCTGGCCCTCAGGGACCGGGTCCTGCTGCTGCTGCTGGAGCTGCTGGCCTCGGCCTCCGGCGCCGTGGCGGGCGCCGCTCTGGGCCTCGCCCGCCGCCTGCTGCTGGCGTTCCCCTGGAGGCTGGCCTTCGCCACCGGGGGCGGAGTCAGAGCCGTCCTGGGCTGCATGCAGCGCTTCCCCTCCAACGCGCCGCTCCAGCAGCTGGCGCTCACAGTGAGACCCCCTGCTGGTCCAGGGTCCAGACCCTGAGACCCCGACCCAGAGACCCCGACCCAGAGACCCAGAGACCCAGAGACCCAGAGACCCAGAGACCTGATAGAGACCCCAGAGACTCAGAGACCTGATGGAGACCCAGAGACCTGATAGAGACCTGATGGAGACCCAGAGACCTGATGGAGACCCAGAGACCTGATGGAGACCTGATGGAGACCCAGAGAACTGATAGAGACCTGATGGAGACCTGATGGAGACCCAGAGACCTGATAGAGACCTGATGGAGACCCAGAGACCTGATGGAGACCTGATGGAGACCCAGAGACCTGATAGAGACCCAGAGACCTGATGGAGACCTGATGGAGACCCAGAGAACTGATAGAGACCTGATGGAGACCTGATGGAGACCCAGAGAACTGATAGAGACCTGATGGAGACCTGATGGAGACCCAGAGAACTGATAGAGACCTGATGGAGACCCAGAGACCTGATAGAGACCTGATAGAGACCCCAGATACCCAGAGACCTGATAGAGACCTGATGGAGACTCAGAGACCTGATAGAGACCCAGAGACCTGATGGAGACCCAGAGACCTGATAGAGACCTGATGGAGACCCAGAGACCTGATAGAGACCCAGAGACCTGATGGAGACCTGATGGAGACCCAGAGACCTGATAGAGACCTGATGGAGACCCAGAGACCTGATAGAGACCTGATGGAGACCTGATGTTGTTGTGGGTGTTGTTGTTGTTGTCAGACCCTGCAGGTGGTCTCTGGAGCCAGTCAACAGGACCTGGTCCCTCTCTGTGAGTCCGGCTCCCCGCTGATGTTGGAGATCTTCTCCAGCATCGGCTCGGCGGCGCCCGGCTCCGGAGGGCCGCTCGGCGCCGTGCCGGCCGCCATGGACCTGCTGCTGCAGACCAGCGGGTAACTTCATGTCCCCGGTCTCACCTGGTCTCACCTGGTCTCACCTGGTCTCACCCGGTCCCCCGGTCCTCTGCAGCTGCCTGCCGGCGCTGCGCAGCGGGCTGCTGCTGGTCCTCGCGCTCGTGTCCAATCACAGCGCTCTGGCGGAGCAGCTGGTGGGCGTCGACCTAACCTCCGTGCTCCGGAGGTGCCTCACGCTGCCGACCGCCGAGGCCACGCTGGCCGTCATCGCCCTCCACCACCTGACCTCAGGTGACCTCTAGACCGCCCTGTGGTCCTGGTCCTCTGTGCACTGAGTGTTCTTCTTCTGTGGTGCTCAGGGGGGGGGGCTCCTCTGGACCTGAAGGAGCTGGAGCTCCGGATGCTGGTGCGGAGCCTGAAAGAGCCGAGGGTCTCCAGGGAGGTGGTCCACACGTTGGAGGCCCTGCTGTGTGACGACGCCCCGCTGGAGGAGGGGCGCAGACAGGTACTGGGCCGGGTCCGGGTCTTGGTCCGGGTTCTGGTCCTGGTACTGGTCCTGGTCCGGGTACTGGTCCTGGTCCGGGTCCGGGTACTAGGCCGGGTCCTTGTCCGGGGCCGGGTCCGGGTCCACAGACTGACCCTCTGACCCGGTGTTCCAGGTGACTGGCAGTCGGGACGCCTTCCAGGACCTGGTCCGCCTGCTGGAGCAGCACCGGGCCGACCGGGCCGTGCAGCTGTCGCTCCTCAGGTACGTGATGATGATGAAGGTGGTGATGAAGGTGAGCGGTCTGATTGGCTCTCGGGTTCCTGCAGGATCCTAAACAAGTTCCTGGACCAGTACCAGGAGGACCTGCTGCCGTGGCACCAGAGCATCGCGCCCTGCCTGGCCTCCATGACGGTCTTTCTCCCCGACCGGGAGGTGGGTCCAGACCGGGGGGGCAGACCGAGGAGGGGGTCCAGGGTCTCTGCTAACCCCCCTGCGTGTCCAGGTGGTCCAGCTGCTGGTGCGCTTCCTGTTCCGCCTGGCCTCCCTGGACCAGGACCTGGCCGTGGTTCTGAGCCGCCAGGGCTCCCGGGAGCTCCTGCTGGCGGCTCTGGAGCGGCACGGCGCCGGCCTGGCGCTGGCCCCCGAGCTCAGGGACCTCGTCGGGGACTGCGACAAGTACGCCAGCCTCTACCAGAAGATGACCGCCGGCGTGCTGGCCGGCTGCATCCAGGTAGGACCGGTCACCTGGCCGGGCCAGTGGGCCGGCGCGGTACTGCGGGCCGTGACGTCCTTCCTGTTCCAGATGGTGCTGGGCCAGGTGGAGGAGCACCGCCGCAGCCACCGGCCAATCAACGTGCCCTTCTTCGACGTGTTCCTCAGGAACCTGTGCCAAGGTGGGTCCACGGGGGGCCTGTCGCAGAGATGTTGGCCGTCTGGGAGAGTTGACTGTCTGGTGTCACCCCGAGGCTCCTGGCAGTCGGGGGCCCAGGACGGAGCCTTGAGGAACCCCAGTAGTGAGAGGAAGAGGAGGGGACCCAGGACAGAGCCTTGAGGAACCCCACAGTGAGAGGAAGAGGAGGGGACCAAGGATGGAGAGAGGCTGCTCTAGCAGAGTGAAGCTGCTCAGCAGCTCAGTTGGCCTTGAATCCAGACTGGTGGGGGTCAAGAAGGTTGTTGCCGTGGAGACAGGATGACACTTGGTTAAAGATGGCTCACTCCAGAGTTTTGGAAAGAAAGGGAAGAAGAGAGAGCGGTCTGTAGAGGGTTGACTCTCCTCCTTCAGAGAGTTGGGATCAGCCAGTTGAGAGGGAGCTGTTCATAAGATGGTGAGAGGTCAGGAGGTCAGGAGCCACAGCCTGGAGGATGTGTTGTGTTCAGGCTCCAGTGTGTCATTGAAGCCCGTGTTGTGTTCAGGCTCCAGCGTGGAGCTCAAGGAGGACGCGTGCTGGGAGAAGGTGGAGGTCTCGTCCAATCAGCATCGAGCCGCCAAGCTGACCGACAAGAACCCCAAAAGCTACTGGGAGTCCAACGGCTGCACCGGGTCCCACAGCATCACCGTCACCATGAGGAGGGGCGTGGTCATCAGGTGAGGACACGCCGGGGACACTCCGAGGACACTCCGAGGACACTCTGAGGACCCTCTGAGGACACTATGAGGACCCTCCCTGTGCAGGCGGATGTCCCTCCTAGTGGCGGCAGATGACTCCAGCTACATGCCGGCTAGGGTTCTGGTTCTGGGAGGAGACGACCCGACCAGCATCAACACAGAGCTGAGCACGGTGAGCCTCCTCCTCTTCCTCCTCCTCATGCTTCTCCTCCTCCTCATGCTCCTCCTCCTCCTCATGCTCCTCCTCCTCCTCATGCTTCTCCTCCTCCTCCTCATGCTTCTCCTCCTCCTCCTCATGCTTCTCCTCCTCCTCCTCATGCTCCTCTTCCTCCTCATGCTCCTCCTCCTCATCATCATGCCCCTCCCCCTGCTCCTCAGGTGAACGTGACTCCGTCGGCCAGTCGTGTGGTTCTCGTGGAGAATTTGACCAGGTTCTGGTCCATCATCCAGATCAGGATCAAGAGATGTCAGCAGGTAATAACCATCTGACTCCTCCCTCAGTCCACTGACTCATCCCTCAGTCCACTGACTCCTCCCTCCGCCCACTAACTCCTCCCTCCGTCCACTGTCTCCTCCCTCAGTCCACTGACTCCTCCCTCCGCCCACTAACTCCTCCCTCCGTCCACTGACTCCTCCCTCCGTCCACTGTCTCCTCCCTCAGTCCACTGACTCCTCCCTCCGCCCACTAACTCCTCCCTCCGTCCACTGTCTCCTCCCTCAGTCCACTGACTCCTCCCTCCGCCCACTAACTCCTCCCTCCGTCCACTGACTCCTCCCTCAGTCCACTGATTCCGCCCTCTGACCCCTCCTCTCTCCGACAGGGAGGTATTGATACTCGAGTCCACGGCTTTGAGGTTCTGGGTCCGAAGCCGACGTTCTGGCCAGTGTTCAAGGAGCAGCTGTGCTGTCGGACCTCCCTGTTCTACAGCACCAAGGCCCACAGCTGGTGCCGGGAGGTGAAGGAGGACCGGACGCAGCTGCTGCAGCTCTTCAACAAGTAACTGCTTCATGACACTGTAACGACACTGTAACAACACTAACACTGTAACACTACCACTGTAACGACACTGTAACAACACTAACACTGTAACACTACCACTGTAACAACACTAACACTGTAACACTACCACTGTAACAACACTGTAACACTACCACTGTAACAACACTAACACTGTAACACTACCACTGTAACAACACTGTAACAACACTGTAACACTACCACTGTAACACTACCACTGTAACAACACTGTAACACTACCACTGTAACAACACTGTAACACTACCACTGTAACAACACTGTAACACTACCACTGTAACAACACTGTAACACTACCACTGTAACAACACTGTAACACTACCACTGTAACAACACTGTAACACTACCACTGTAACAACACTGTAACACTACCACTGTAACAACACTGTAACACTACCACTGTAACAACACTGTAACACTACCACTGTAACAACACGGTAACACTACCACTGTAACAACACTGTAACAACACTAACACTACCACTGTAACAACACTGTAACACTACCACTGTAACAACACTGTAACACTACCACTGTAACACTACCACTGTAACACTACCACTGTAACACTACCACTGTAACAACACGGTAACACTACCACTGTAACAACACTGTAACAACACTAACACTACCACTGTAACAACACTGTAACACTACCACTGTAACAACACTGTAACACTACCACTGTAACAACACTGTAACAACACTGTAACACTACCACTGTAACACTACCACTGTAACAACACTGTAACACTACCACTGTAACACTACCACTGTAACAACACAGTAACACTACCACTGTAACAACACTGTAACAACACTGTAACACTACCACTGTAACAACACTGTAACACTACCACTGTAACAACACTGTAACACTACCACTGTAACACTACCACTGTAACAACACGGTAACACTACCACTGTAACAACACTGTAACAACACTGTAACACTACCACTGTAACAACACTGTAACACTACCACTGTAACACTGTAACAACACTGTAACACTACCACTGTAACAACACTGTAACACTACCACTGTAACACTACCACTGTAACAACACTGTAACACTACCACTGTAACAACACTGTAACACTACCACTGTAACAACACTGTAACAACACTGTAACACTACCACTGTAACAACACTGTAACACTACCACTGTAACAACACTGTAACAACACTGTAACACTACCACTGTAACAACACTGTAACACTACCACTGTAACACTACCACTGTAACAACACTGTAACACTACCACTGTAACAACACTGTAACACTACCACTGTAACAACACTGTAACACTACCACTGTAACAACACTGTAACAACACTGTAACACTACCACTGTAACAACACTGTAACACTACCACTGTAACACTACCACTGTAACAACACTGTAACACTACCACTGTAACAACACTGTAACACTACCACTGTAACAACACTGTAACACTACCACTGTTCAACACCTCTCCGCTGTGCTCAGGCTGAGCAGTGCTCTGAGACACGAGCAGATGTTTGCTGATCGTTTCCTGCCAGACGCTGAGGCGTCTGAAGCTCTGGGCCGGACCTGCTGGGAGGCCCTGATCACCCCCATAGTGCTCAGCATCACACAGTCAGGTACACACACACACGCACGCACGCACGCACGCACGCACACAGACAGACTCTCACTCTCACTCTCACACACACAGACACACACACACACAGACAGACTCTCACTCTCACTCTCACACATACAGACACACACACACACAGACAGACTCTCACTCTCACACACATAGACACACACACACATAGACACTCACAGACACAGACACTCACACACACAGACACATAGACACTCACACTCACAGACACAGACACTCATACTCTCACACACACATAGACACTCACACACATAGACACTCACTCACACACAGACACATAGACACTCACACTCACACTCTCACTCTCACACACACATAGACACTCACACTCACAGACACAGACACTCACACTCTCACACACAGACACATAGACACTCACACTCACAGACACATACACTCTCACACACAGACACATAGACACTCACACTCACAGACACAGACACTCACACTCTCACACACACATAGACACTCACACACATAGACACTCACACACACACACATAGACACTCACACACATAGACACTCACACACACTCACACACACAGACACATAGACACTCACAGACACAGACACTCACACACACTCACACACACACACACATAGACACTCACACACACTCACACACACAGACACTCACAGACACAGACAATCACACACACAGACACATAGACACTCACACTCTCACACACAAACATAGACACTCACAGACACAGACACTCACACACACAGACACATAGAAACTCACACTCTCACACACACACATAGACACTCACACACACAGACACATAGACACTCACACTCTCACACACACACATAGACACTCACAGACAGACACTCACACACACAGACACATAGACACTCACACTCTCACACACACACATAGACACTCACACACACAGACACATAGACACTCACACTCTCACACACACACATAGACACTCACAGACACAGACACTCACACACACAGACACATAGACACTCACACTCTCACACACACACATAGACACTCACACACACTCACACTCACAGACACATTGACACTCACACTCACACAGACACACACACTCACACTCACAGACACATTGACACTCACACTCACACAGACACACACACTCACACTCACAGACACATTGACACTCACACTCACACAGACACACACACTCACACTCACAGACACATTGACACTCACACTCACACAGACACACACACTCACACACACAGACACATAGAAACTCACACTCTCACACACACACATAGACACTCACACACACAGACACATAGACACTCACAGACACAGACACTCACACACACTCACACACACACACACACAGACACACACACACACACACACACCCCAACTGAACAAATAAACTGAATCCTGAAGATTCAGTTTATTTGTAGAGCCCAATTTTACAAATGTGTCTCAGAGGCTTTACAATCTACACGTAGACACCCTGACCTCTGACCTCACGTGGATCAGGAACAACTCCCCACAACCCTTCAGGGTGAAGGTCAGACCCCTGAGGAGAGAAGAGGAGGAGCCTCTCCAGGTGGACAGGTGTCACAGAGGTCATGTGACCAGAAGACACATTAGAGTTAAAACACATTCACGATGTCTCTCCCAGCTCTGCCTTCTTGCCTTCTCTGTGCTTACCCAGAATCCTTAGCGCCCAGCCCGCTGTCCTGGCTGCTCACCGAGTACCTGGGCAACGGCAAGTCGGCCCGGCGCTGTGAAAGCCGGGCGGCCATCTTTAACTCCAGAGTGCGGCGCCTCACACACCTGCTGGTCCACGTGGACCTGAGCCGGCTGGAGGGGGAGGAGCTCAGACCGCCGCTCGAGTCAAGTGAGTCCACGGAGCGCCGGGCGGCGTGCGACCCGCCGGGAGGGCCGCCACTAACCCGACTCTTGTGTTCCAGAAGGCCTCAACCGGAGCAAGGAGACGAAGAGTGAGTAGCAGCTGAGGTCAGAGGTCAGCATGTGTGTCCCCTGGCCCCCAGCAGGAGGACAGGGGCGACAGGGAGCCCCGAGGAGCCTCGTCTGCTGGCGCTCTCGCGAGCCAGCAGGGGGCGCTGTGACGACGTGAACACATGCACGCCCCTATAGGTCCAGGGGACAGACACAAGCCACGCCCCCTATAGGTCCAGGGGACAGACACAAGCCACGCCCCCTATAGGTCCAGGGGACACCGTTGACAGCCGATGGTTTCCCTCCTGTCTTCCAGACGGTAAAGAGGGGAAGAACAAAGAAGCAGCCTCTTCCTCGTCCTCGTCCTCGTCGGCCAGGCCCAAGGCGAAGGGCAGCAGCAGCATCGCGGGCATCGCCCTCTGTTGGCAGGGAGTGGTAGAGCGCCAGGTAAGGCCCCCAGCCGGGCTCCTCCTCCTCCCCCTCCTCCTCCTCCTCCCCCTCCTCCGTCACAGCGCCGTGTCCCTCAGGTGAAGCTGTTCCTGGAGGCCAGCGGCGGCGGGCCGGGCTTCGTGGAGCGGTACCGGGCGCTGTACCTGCGCCTGAGGGGCGCCATGGAGGAGCTGTTCGGCCGGCACACCGCCTTCCAGCTCGCCCTGCGGCGCGGCTTCTCCGGCGCCCTGCTGCAGCTGCCCATCCTCAGGGCCATGCAGGTGAGCCGCCGCCGGCACCGCGCCGCCCGGGCCGCGCTGAGTGTGTGTGTGTGTGTGTGTGTGTGTGTGTGTGTGTGTGCAGGTGAGCGAGCGCTTCTCCCAGTACATCGACTCCTCCATCCAGGCGAGCGGCGCGGCGCCGAGTGGCGCGCGGACTCTGGAGCGCCTGCAGCAGTTCCTGGAGCCGCTGCTCTTCCTGTCTGGCCTGGAGCTCGCCAACACCTTTGAGCACTTCTACAGGTGAGCGGCGGCGCCGGGCCGCCGGCGCTCCGAGGCGCCCCGCCCCCTAATGCCTCCGCTCGGCCTCTCAGGTACTACCTGGGCGACCGGCTGCTGGCGGGCGCCAACGTGTGGCTGGAGAGCGCCGTGGTGGAGCAGATCGGAGGCTGCTTCCCGAGCCGCTTCCCGCAGCAGATGCTGGAGGACCTGAGGCAGTCGGCCCGGCTGCAGCAGGAGTTCCACCTGCACCGCCTGACGCAGCTGGACCGCCGGCTGCAGGTGGGCCCCCCCCCCCCCCCCCCCGGGCTGACACGGAACACGTCATGGAGTCTCCTGTCATTGCTGTGCAGGAGGAGGAGGCGGAGGAGGCGGAGGCGGAGGAGGAGGAGGAGGCGGAGGAGGAGGAGGAGGAGGAGGAGGAGGAGGAGGAGGAGGAGGAGGCGGAGGAGGAGGAGGAGGAGGAGGCGGAGGAGGAGGAGGAGGCGGCGCAGGTCCAGGTGGTGGTCCTGTCCCCGCGCTGCTGGCCCGTGTCCTCGCTCTGCCTCCTGGAGGAGCCCAGCAGCCACTTCCCAGAGCAGCTCTGCTGCTACCTGAGCCAGTTCACCCAGTTCTACTCCCACAGTCAGTACCCACAGTCCCCAGTGTACCCACAGTACCCAGTGTACCCACAGTAACCATGGTAACCGTGTCCCTGTGCAGCTGCTCCCCCGAGGCCCCGGCGGCTCCAGTGGACGTGGCTCGGTGACGCCGAGCTGCAGTTCGGCTGCTGGAGGCTGCAGGTGTCCACGGTGCAGATGTTCATCCTGCTGCAGCTCAACACGCACACGGTGAGGCTGCTGCCCCACCTGCTGCCCCACCTGCTGCCCCACCTGCTGCCCCACCTGCTGCCCCACCACCTGCTGCCCCACCACCTGCCCCACCCCGAGCCTCGCGTGTTCCGGTGTTCTGTCATTTAATGCTGCTTGTCAAAAAATGCTACCTTGTGCTATTGCGCATGCGCCGAGTCGATTTTCCGAGTTGCACGGCTGATAACGGTGAGTGACATCACCTGATTTAACCCTGATATAAATCTATTTCATTACACTTTTTATAATTAGACTCATGACAGAAACAAATACTTACTTTATGCCTTTATTTGATGTACAGATGTATAAAACCATAAAGTAGCATTTCTTTATAGGGTAGCATGAATCGATACACACCTATCGGTTTATGCAGCGGGTAGCAATTTTTACAAGGCAGCAAAAGATGACAGAACAGCGGCACCAGGTCCGGCGAGCCGCTGCTTCTGGAGCGCTCGGAGGTCCAGAAGCAGCGGCTCGCCTGCAGGTTCCTGTGAGCGTTGAGGTCTCCAGGGGGCTCTGCGGGACCCGTTCAGGATGCCGCTGATGCGTTCACTGCCCCTCTCCTCTGCAGGAGGTTCCGGTGGCCTCTCTGCTGCGGAGCGGCGGCCTCTCGGCCGACGTCCTGCTTCAGGCTCTGCGGCCGCTCATCGCCGAGGGAGGGCCGCTGAGCTGCAGCCCGGAGGAGGAGGAGCCCTGTGGGGGTGAGCCTGCTGCCCCCCCACACACACACACACCCCTCCTCCCCCTAACCCCCCTCTGCTCCCAGGTGTGCTGCAGGTGAACCAGCAGGTGGCGTCCCTGAGCCGCGGCGCGGCGGCCTGCGTGCGGCTGCTGCCCAGACAGACGTACCTGAAGGTGGAGGCGGACGCGGCCGGCGCCCTGGAGAGGAAGAGGAGCTTCCTGTCCTGCCGGGTGGTCCACATCATGAAGAGGGAGAAGGAGATGCACGTCGACGACCTGGTCTTCAAGGTGGGCGCTGCCGCCGTGTGGCGGGAGCTGTAGCTCTCCGGCGGGGGCTCACCTGCTCTGGCTCCGCCCCTCCAGGTGCTGGCCTCCTGTCGGACCCGGGAGGCGAGCGGTCGCCGCTTCGGCTGCAGCTCCGGCGACGTGCGGTCCTGCATCGCGCACGTGGTCGGCAGAGGCTGCGTCCGGCGCCAAGAGGACAACCCGCACATCCTGGAGTTCCTGCCCGAGGACCCGGCCACGCCGCAGAAGGGCCACGCCCACTTCTCCTTCAGCGAGGACGGGAAGGACGCCGCGGAGGGCCACGCCAGGTGGGACCTCCGACCTCTGTTGTTGTTGTTGCGCCGGCCCTTTAAGAGGCCTCCGGCTCTTTACTTGGTACCAAACGTATCGTTTCAGGAAGTGAGTTCAGTTGTTGTTGCAGAGCTAATAATATTGTTATTATATTATTATTATTCATTTACTATAATCAATATTATTATTAATTTATTATATTATCACTGTAGTGGCTGTGTGATGTCACATCCTGTCTCTCCTGCTGTGTGATGTCACATCCTGTCTCTCCTGCTGTGTGATGTCACATCCTGTCTCTCCTGCTGTGTGTTGTCACATCCTGTCTCTCCTGCTGTGTGATGTCACATCCTGTCTCTCCTGCTGTGTGATGTCACATCCTGTCTCTCCTGCTGTGTGATGTCACATCCTGTCTCTCCTGCTGTGTGATGTCACATCCTGTCTCTCCTGCTGTGTGTTGCAGTGGGCGGTCGTCTCCTCGCCGGTTGGAGGACGGCGTTCTGGCCACGCTGGTCTTCTCGACGGGCCAGACCCTGACGCAGGAGGAGGTCCGCCAGCTGATGCAGAGGACGGTCCAACAGGTCTGTTGTGTCAATAAAGTTGTGTTTGAATCAGTCTGAGAGACCAGAGACTCAAAACGACCTCAAAGAGACTTAAAGCCCCACGATGTCACGATGTCGCCTTAAAATAACAGCTTGAAACAAATGGTGCGGCTACAAAGACTTTTACTATGTTCAGAAATCAGAAACTATTCATTTGCCAAGAACGTTTTCACAGACGAGGAATTTGTTTTGGCGGAAGGTGCAACATTTTACATGACAAACAACAATCAACATAAACTCAAGTACAATGATAGACAATGATAAGAAAAAGGTGGAGGGTGCCACAGAGGTGTGAGCCCCCGATGGGCTGGGGGAGGGGGGGCTGATGGGGATGGCCTCAGGACCGCTCCATTGTCTTTCAAAGAACTCATTCAGGTCCTCTGCTAGAAGCTCGTTATTCATGGGGTGGGTGATCTGCCTGAGCCCTCTCCAGACAGAAGCAGAGTCGTTTGCTGAGAGCTGTTGTTGCAGCTCCTCAGAGAACAGCCGTTTGGCATCTCTCACCGCTTTGCCCAACCTGTACTTTGACTCTGTGTACAGGTCCTTGTCCCCACTCCTGAATGCCTGGTCCTGCTGCAGTCTGAGCTTCCTGAGCTCCGCTGTGAACCAGGGCTTGTCCTTGTTGTAACACCCTGGAGCTGGTTGGAATACAGCTGTCCTCACAGGCGCTGATGTAGGAAGTCACAGCCTCTGTACTCATCCAGGCTGTTGGTACCAGTCCTGAAGACATCCCAGTCAGTACAGTCCAAGCACGCCTCAGACCCCCAGAGCCTCACTGGTCCACTTCTTGAACCTCCTCTCCACAGGTCTGCAGAGCTTTAGTTTCTGCCTGTATGGGATCAGATGGACCGTGACGTGGTCTGAGTTTCCCAGTGCGGCCCGAGGGACGGCGTGATAAGCCCTGCTCACTGTAGTGTCTCTAGTAGGGCATTTAATTAACTGTCTGTTTTTGAGAAGTTCATGGCTGAGGCTTCCTTTGTTAAAATCCCGAGTACGATAACCAAGGAGTCCGGGACGTACCTGGTCGGCGAGGGTCCGCTGGGCCTCCTGCACATTTCCCTGCGGCGGCATGTAGACTCCGGCCAGGATGAATGAAGCGAACTCCCGTGGGGAGTAGAAGGGTTCCAGGCCCGGCGACCAGTGCTGTAGAATCACTGCTACGTCGTTGCACCAGCCGTTGTTGAGGTAGAAGCAGATTCCTCCACCCTTCGTTTTGCCGGAGAGCTCCGTGTCGCGTCCGCTCGGAAAAGCTGGAAGCCAGCCAGCAGGAGCGCAGCATCTGGCATGGATCCACTTAGCCAGGACTCCGTACAACACAGAACGGAGGATGAGGAAAAGTCTGCCGCTCCTCACCAGCAGCTGGAGTCGGTCCAGTTTGTTGCACAGTGAGCGGGCGTTGGAGAGAAATATGCCGGGCAGCGCCGCCCGAGACCCCCGAACGTTTCCCTCTCCGCCGGCGTCTCACCGCGTGGGCGCAGGTGAGCACACCTTTCGCTAGAATGTCCAGTAACTCCACGGAAGTTAAAAACGTTGGAAATAAATCCGCTGGAGTTGTTCCTCTGATGTTCACGAGCTCTTCTCTGGTGAAAGAACTCAGAAAACAGAGTTTAAGACAACAAAAAACAAGAAGCGCCGAGGCAGCCGTCTGCGGCGCCATCTCAGGAGAACAGCATGTTGACGTGCCCCCCCCGGCGTGTTCACCTGCTCCTCTCGGCCCCCTCAGGTATCGGGGACTCTGAGTCTGGACCCGGACCGGGCCGAGCGCCTGCTGGTCCACTGCCGCTGGAACGTGGACCTGCTGCTCCGGCGCCACGGCGACGAGCCCCAGGCCCTGGCCGTGGCCGCGGGCCTGGAGAGCCGGAACCCTCAGCCGAGCCCCGCCTCCACCTGCCCGGTCTGCCTGGGGCCCCGCCCCCCTCTGACAGAGCCCGCCCCCTCACTCAGCTGCATGCACTACTGCTGCAGGGTGGGACACACACACAGCCTGTACACACACACACAGCCTGTACACACACACACAGCCTGTACACACACACACAGCCTGTACACACACACACAGCCTGTACACACACAGCCTGTACACACACACAGCCTGTACACACACACACAGCCTGTACACACACACACAGCCTGTACACACACAGCCTGTACACACACAGCCTGTACACACACACACAGCCTGTACACACACACACAGCCTGTACACACACACACAGCCTGTACACACACACACAGCCTGTACACACACAGCCTGTACACACACACACACACAGCCTGTACACACACACACACAGCCTGTACACACACACACAGCCTGTACACACACACACACACAGCCTGTACACACACACACACAGCCTGTACACACACACACAGCCTGTACACACACACACAGCCTGTACACACACACACAGCCTGTACACACACACACACAGCCTGTACACACACACACAGCCTGTACACACACACACAGCCTGTACACACACACACAGCCTGTACACACACACACAGCCTGTACACACACACACAGCCTGTACACACACAGCCTGTACACACACACACACACCCTGTACACACACACACAGCCTGTACACACACACACACAGCCTGTACACACACACCCTGTACACACACACCCTGTACACACACACACACACACACCCTGTACACACACACACCCTGTACACACACACACACCCTGTACACACACACCCTGTACACACACACACACACACCCTGTACACACACACACCCTGTACACACACACACACCCTGTACACACACACACCCTGTACACACACACACCCTGTACACACACACACAGCCTGTACACACACACCCTGTACACACACACACCCTGTACACACACACACACCCTGTACACACACAGCCTGTACACACACACACACCCTGTACACACACACACAGCCTGTACACACACACACACCCTGTACACACACACACAGCCTGTACACACACACACACCCTGTACACACACACACAGCCTGTACACACACACACACCCTGTACACACACACACAGCCTGTACACACACACACAGCCTGTACACACACAGCCTGTACACACACACACACACAGCCGGTACACACACACACACACCCTGTACACACACACCCTGTACACACACACACACCCTGTACACACACACACAGCCTGTACACACACACCCTGTACACACACACACAGCCTGTACACACACACCCTGTACACACACAGCCTGTACACACACAGCCTGTACACACACACACACCCTGTACACACACACACACCCTGTACACACACACACAGCCTGTACACACACACACACCCTGTACACACACACACAGCCTGTACACACACACACACCCTGTACACACACACACACCCTGTACACACACACACAGCCTGTACACACACACCCTGTACACACACAGCCTGTACACACACACCCTGTACACACACACACAGCCTGTACACACACACACAGCCTGTACACACACACACAGCCTGTACACACACACACAGCCTGTACACACACACCCTGTACACACACAGCCTGTACACACACAGCCTGTACACACACACACACCCTGTACACACACACACACCCTGTACACACACACACAGCCTGTACACACACACACACCCTGTACACACACACACAGCCTGTACACACACACACACCCTGTACACACACACACCCTGTACACACACACACAGCCTGTACACACACACCCTGTACACACACAGCCTGTACACACACACCCTGTACACACACACACACCCTGTACACACACACACACCCTGTACACACACACACAGCCTGTACACACACACACAGCCTGTACACACACACACAGCCTGTACACACACACACAGCCGGTACACACACACACACAGCCTGTACACACACACACAGCCTGTACACACACACACAGCCTGTACACACACACACAGCCGGTACACACACACACACACCCTGTACACACACACACAGCCTGTAATAATACATTTGATTTATATAGCGCTTTTCCAGGTGCTCAAAGACGCTTTACAACACATAATTAAAAGAAAAAGAAAAAACCTAAAAGCTATGCATTATAAATTACGATAAAAACAAATAAGCAAATAAGAACATACAGAGCACACAATCACACATTAAAAGCAATTTTGAACAGGTGGGTTTTGATTTGTGATTTGAATAATGACAGTTCGGTGCAGTCTCGGATGTTTTTGGGGAGAGAGTTCCAGAGGGAGGGGGCAGAAATGGAGAATGCTCTGTCACCCCAAGTCCGGTGCTTGGTCCTGTGTGGGATGGAGAGGAGGCATCAGAGGAGCGGAGTTGGCGGGATGGAGTGTGGTGGTGAAGCAGATCGGTGAGGTAGCAGGGGGCCTGGTGATGGAGGGCTTTGTAGGGGAGGAGAAGGATTTTGTAATGGATACGTTGTGGGACGGGGAGCCAGTGGAGGGTCTGGAGAACAGGGGTGATGTGATCGCGGGTGTGGGTGAGTAGTCGAGCAGCAGAGTTCTGAATGTACTGGAGTTTATCGAGAATTTTTGATGTTGTGCCATAGAGGATGCTGTTCAATAGTCTATTCGGGAGGAGATGAAGGCGTGGATTAGTGTTTCAGCAGCAGAGAGGAGAGTGATGGACGGAGACGAGCGATGTCTCTGAGGGGGAAGAAGGCAGTTCGGGTGATTTGTTTGACATGGTGTTCGAAGGAGAGGTTGCTGTCTAACATGACTCCGAGGTTGCGGATGTGTGGGGATGGGGACAGAGTGGAGTTGTCCATGGCGAGGCTGAAGGTATGACTGGTTTTGGTGAGAGATTTGGGACCGATGATGAGCATGTCAGATTTATCACAGTTGAGTTTTAGAAAGTTGGTGTTCATCCAGGATTTGATGTCAGTGAGGCGGTGGGTTAGGGTAGTGTGAGTGGCAGTGGTGATGGCCTTTGTGGAGATGGAGAGCTGGACATCGTCGGCATAGCAGTGGAACAGGAGACCGTGTTGGCGTATGATATGTCCAAGAGGTAGCAGGTAGAGAATGAAGAGAAGTGGACCAAGCACTGAACCCTGAGGGACGCCCCGAGACAGAGGAGCAGTGGAGGAGGTGCAGTTGTTGATGCTGATGAATTGTTGTCTGTTAGATATGATTTGAGCCAGGATGGAGCAGATCCAGTGATGTTGAGGGACGTTTAGAGGCGGGAGAGAAGGATGCTGTGGTTGATGCTGTCGAAGGCTGCAGTGAGATCCAGGAGGATGAGGATGTTGAGGTGACCGCAGTCTGAGGAGATGAAGAGGTCATTGGTGACTTTCAGAAGTGCTGTTTCAGTGCTGTGCTGTGCTGAGCGGAGACCAGATTGAAATGGCTCCAGCAGATCATTGGAGGTGAGGTGGGTTTGAGTTGTGCAGGCCAGCGCCTTCCAGTGCTTCTGCTAGGAAGGGAAGATTTGAAATGGGCCGGACATTGCTCATGGTCTCAGGGTGGAGTCCAGCTTTCCTGAGGATGGGGGTGACAGCAGCCAGTTTAAGTGTGTCGGGGCTGAGCCAGTGTTGAGGGACCAGTTCATGATGGTAGTGGTGAGTGGTGCAATGGCTGGGAGACATTGCTTGGCCAGAGTAGATGGGATGGGGTCGGGCTGCAGGGAGGGCTTCTCTTTCCTTTTGACTGAAGGGAGCTCCGACGGGGTCACAGGGAGAATCTAGAGAGGGCGCTGTGGTGAGTATGGGGACAGCAGGTGGAGAGATGGAACTAGCGGGGGAGGTGTTCAAGTTGCCGTAGATGTCGTCAATTTTAGTATTGAAAAACGAGAAGAAAGAATTGCATTTGTCAACTGTAAAGGTTTTGGAGGTGTTGTCTTTGGGTTTGAGAAGTTTGTTTATTGTTGAGGAGAGAGCCTTAGGGTTAGAGGAACCAGAGTGTATGAGGTGTGAGTAGTAGGTGGACCGGGCTGAGATGAGAGCGTCTTCATATTGTTGAAGGTACTCGATGTGGGCTTGGAGATGGACTGTTAACCGGTTTTTTATATGGAGTCTTTCAAGCTGGCGCTTACGGGATTTCATTTGGCGGAGTTCAGGAGTGTACCAGGGAGCAGAGTGTTTGAAGGAGACCGTTCTGGTTGTAATGGGAGCCAACTGATCAAGACAGGAGGAGAGAGTGTTATTATAGTAGTTTACCAGATCAGACGGATTGTTAGGCAGCGGGGGAGGGGGGGAAGACATGGTACTAGCAAGAGAGGCTGAAATAGTTACGGGGGAGATGGTTTTGAGATTCCTGAATGATATATTGCGCTTGGCCATTGGCAAGGGGATAGGGATGTCAATATCCATGGTGATAGCCAGATGGTCGGAGATATTTAAGTTGAGGCTGGAGAGATGAGGTATTGTGAGACCAGTGGAGCAGACCAGGTCCAGGATGTGACCACGGTTGTGTAAAGTGAAGTCAATATGTTGTGTGAAATTAAAGCATTGCAGCAGTTCCAGGAATTCAGTGGCAAATTTACATTCAGCATTATCAATATGGATGTTTAAGTCCCTAATAGGAGAATGGTGGGTGAGATTGAAGAGAGCTGTGTCAGAAATTCTGAGAAGTCAGAGAAAAAGGAGGGGTATGGCTTGGGGGGCGATAGATAACAGCAATAACTAAAGGAGTGGGACCAGAGAGTTTGAATGTGAGATGTTCGAAAGAGTTAATAGCATGAATGGGAATGGTTGTTGTTTTAACGTCCTCCCGGTAGACAGCAGCGACACCACCACCCCCCTCAGAGCGAGCTTTGTCAAGTGAATCCTGGTGGTTGGTCTGGTTGAGGGAGAAATAGTCCAGGGGTTTATGCCATGTTTCAGTGAGGCAGAGACAATCTAGATTAGTGTCCGTCATGAATTCATTCAGAATGAGACTTTTGTTGTTGTTGTTGAGTGAACGGATGTTGAGCAGGGCCACTTTCAGGTGACGCTGCATTGTGATAGGATGTGAGGACTGAGGAAGGGGACGGAGATTGGACAGATTCACGTGCTGTTTGTTGTGATGGCGTAATGAGGAAGGACGGCTGCGACAGGACCATAGTGATGGGATGGAGCTTCGGGACGTGGAGTTGTAGGTGGACATGCGGCCAGATCCTCTGTGTGGAGGATGGCTTTGGCGAAGTATGCCATGCTGCTGTAGAACGACCCCGCAGTCCGGGCGCAGGTGGTTGTTGAAGCCACGAAGATCGGACACGGAAAAAATCGAGGCTGCCATCAAGCGCCATCGACTGTCGACTCTCTGGCCTGTACACACACAGCCTGTACACACACACACACACAGCCTGTACACACACACACACACACACAGCCTGTACACACAGAGCCTGTACACACACAGCCTGTACACACACACACACAGCCTGTACACACACAGCCTGTACACACACACACACAGCCTGTACACACACACACACACAGCCTGTACACACACACACACACACACAGCCTGTACACACAGAGCCTGTACACACACAGCCTGTACACACACACACACAGCCTGTACACACACAGCCTGTACACACACACAGCCTGTACACACACACACACACAGCCTGTACACACACAGCCTGTACACACACACACACACAGCCTGTACACACAGAGCCTGTACACACACAGCCTGTACACACACACACACAGCCTGTACACACACACACACACAGCCTGTACACACACACAGCCTGTACACACAGAGCCTGTACACACACACACACAGCCTGTACACACACAGCCTGTACACACACAGCCTGTACACACACACACACACAGCCTGTACACACACAGCCTGTACACACACAGCCTGTACACACACACACACACAGCCTGTACACACACAGCCTGTACACACACACACACACAGCCTGTACACACACACAGCCTGTACACACACAGCCTGTACACACACACACACACAGCCTGTACACACACACACAGCCTGTACACACACAGCCTGTACACACACACACACACAGCCTGTACACACACAGCCTGTACACACACACAGCCTGTACACACACACACAGCCTGTACACACACACACACACAGCCTGTACACACACACACACAGCCTGTACACACACACACACAGCCTGTACACACACACACACACAGCCTGTACACACACACACAGCCTGTACACACACACACAGCCTGTACACACACACACACAGCCTGTACACACACAGCCTGTACACACACACACAGCCTGTACACACACAGCCTGTACACACACACACACACAGCCTGTACACACACACACAGCCTGTACACACACAGCCTGTACACACACACACAGCCTGTACACACACAGCCTGTACACACACACACACAGCCTGTACACACACAGCCTGTACACACACACACAGCCTGTACACACACAGCCTGTACACACACACACAGCCTGTACACACACAGCCTGTACACACACACACACAGCCTGTACACACACAGCCTGTACACACACACACAGCCTGTACACACACAGCCTGTACACACACACACACACAGCCTGTACACACACAGCCTGTACACACACACACAGCCTGTACACACACACACAGCCTGTACACACAGCCTGTACACACAGCCTGTACACACACACACAGCCTGACCTGCTCCCTGCGCTCTGATTGGCTCAGGCGTGCTGGCAGGAGTACCTGACGGCGCGCATCGAGCAGAACCTGGTGACGACGTGCCACTGTCCAATCACAGACTGCCGCGCTCAGCCCACCTCGGGCTTCTTCCTCCGCGTCCTCACGGACGAGGACACCGTCGCCAAGGTAACGCTCGTCCGCCGCCGCCCCGCCGCCCCGCCGCCGCCCGCTGACCGCTCCGTGCCCCTCAGTACCGGAGCGCCCTGCTGCGAGGCTTCGTGGACAGCTGCTCCAACCTGACGTGGTGCAGCAACCCGCAGGGCTGCAGCCGCGTGCTGCGCAGCGACGGCCCGGGGGGCGGGGCCTCCTGCAGCGCCTGCAGCTGGGCCTCCTGCTGCAGCTGCAGCTTCCCCGAGGTCAGAGGGCACACACACACACACACACACACGAGACCCAGTGTGTCCTTCATGACATGGTGGTCTTATGATGTCATCCCTCCACAGTGACCTTTGACCTTTGACCCGTTCACACTGTCTCCTCACCCTCTTCTGCATGTCTCTTAATCCTCATGTATGTTCTGAACTGGTTCCCAGTGTGGCTCTGTAACTGTCATGGCTCTGTCCCTGTGGCCAGGCCCACGTGCCGGCCAGCTGCAGCCACATGTCCCAGTGGCTGGACGACGGCGGCTTCTACGAGGGCATGACCACGGAGGCCCAGAGCAAGCACCTCGCCAAGCTCATCGCCAAGAGCTGCCCCAGCTGCCAGGCGCCCATCGAGAGGAACGAGGGCTGCCTGCAGTACGTGGGGGGGGGGGGGGGGGGGTGAGGACGAGGATGATGATGATGATGATGGTCTGTCCCTCTGTCCAGTATGACCTGTGCCAAGTGTAACCACGGCTTCTGCTGGCGCTGTCTGAAACCATGGAAACCGACTCACAAAGACTACTACAACTGCTCCGCCATGGTGGGTCAGCTGGCCCCGGCCCCGACAGACCATAATACCCCCCCCCCGACAGACCATAATAACCCCCCCCCCCCTCCAGGTGAGTAAAGCTGCTCGACAGGAGAAGAAGTTCCAGGATTATAACGAACGCTGCAGCTTCCACCACCATGCCAAGGTAGGAGGACAGGTACATGTGTGTGTGTGTGTGTGTGTATATATATATATATACACACACACATGCATACATAATACATGTGTGTATATATATACATATACATACATACATACATAATACATGTGTGTGTATATATATACATACATATATACAGTCGTATGCAAACGTTTAGGCCCCCCTGATAATCTCCATTTCTTTCATCTGTAAGTTGTTGGGTGTTTGGATCAGGAACTTCTTCATCATATATATAATACCTCCTCTAGCCTGTAGACGCTCCTCTAGCCTGTAGACGCTCCTCTAGCCTGTAGTCGCTCCTCTAGCCTGTAGACGCTCCTCTAGCCTGTAGACGCTCCTCTAGCTTGTAGACGCTCCTCTAGCCTGTAGACGCTCCTCTAGCCTGTAGACGCTCCTCTAGCCTGTAGACCCAGGGTGATGGGTGCCGAGCGTGGACGGCCCCTTCGGGTCACCCCAGAGAGTTTCAGTGGTATTCCAGTCTGGAGACTGGGAGTCGTTCCAGAACATTGTGGTTGTTCCTCTTCATGAACGCCTCGTAGATTCCCAGTAGCTGCCCCCCCCCCCCCCCCCTGTGCTCTTCTGCTCCGTGCCTAACGCCTCTCGTTGGGACCTCGTCGCTCCAGCTTTGTCTCTTCAGTCCTCTCTTGGTTCAAGATGAGCCGGGCTCGTTCAGATGTAGTTTGTAGTAACAACCTCATCTACATGAGGCTCCTCCTCCTCCTCCTCCTCCTCCTCCTCCTCCTTGTGTTCTCTGACTGACGGGCTGCCAATGAGCCTCACCTGGGAGGTGGGCGGGCCTTGTGATTTTCTGAGTGCTCATTGGTTGTTTTTTTCGCAAAATGTTGACGGACAAACGGATTGACCAATCAGGTGTGTGTGTGTGTGTGTGTGTGTGTGTGTGTGAGTGTGATCCTGAAGAGCTCTCAGGGATCCGGTCTCTGTTGCAGGACTTTGCGGTCCAGCTGGAGGCCCGGGTGTCGTCCATAAATGAAGCTCTGCAGATGAAGTCGTTGACCTTCGTCATCGACGCCTGTCGAGTCCTCGCTCAGGCCCGGAAGGTAAGGCCACCTTCATCTTCTTCATCCTCGTGGCCAGGTCCTCCTGCTGACGCGGGCGGTTGTGCCCTCATCGCTGCCTGCAGGTGCTGGCCTACTCGTGCGTCTACAGCTACTACAACCAGGAGACGGAGAAGATGGAGGTGATGGAGCAGCAGACGGAGGCTCTGGACCTGCACACCAACGCCCTGCAGATCCTGCTGGGTGAGACCCTTTACCCTGAAGGTCCCGGTCTTGGGACCGGGCCCCTGGTGTTGACTGGTCCTGTCCGTGTCCTCAGAGGAGAGCCTGCTGCAGAGCAGCGACCTGGCCTCCTGCGTCCGCCTGCTGAAACCAGAACAGCTGACCACGGGCCTGGAGCGGACCCGCCGCATCCAGGAGCGCCTGCTGGCCATCCTGCAGCACTCCACCCAGGTAGGCTGAGGACGGAGGAAACCAGTGGGAAACCAGTCCAAGTCCAGCAGTAAAGTACCTCCCTGTATAATGTAGTAGTGGTGTTGTCACAGACCACCAGGGGGGTCTTCAGTCCAGACCAGTTCACTTCCTATTTCTGCTCCAGGACTTCAGGGTGGGTTACCAGTCCAAGAGCAGCCAAGAACCAGGATCCACTCAGACCTCCAGCCTGGCCACCAACACGGAGGCCAACAAAGGGTCAGTACCACACCAGAACCTGGAACCAGGTCTAGAGGAGGTCTTTAGAGTCTAGAGGAGATGAAGGTCTTTAGAGTCTAGAGGAGATGAAGGTCTTTAGAGTCTAGAGGAGATGAAGGTCTTTAGAGTCTAGAGGAGATGAAGGTCTTTAGAGTCTAGAGGAGATGAAGGTCTTTAGAGTCTAGAGGAGATGAAGCCACCATCATGGTCTCTTTCTGCCGATGAAGACCATGATCCGTTGGTTTCTCAGGTCCGAGGCGTCCAGCGACTCTGGCGACGACAACTACGGCGGCGAGGATGACGAGGAGGACGACGAAGAGTACGTCCCCGAGTGGCACGAGGACTACGACGAGGACGCCGGGGACGAGGACGACTTCTTCTCCGACGATGACGAGTCAGAGAACCTGGAAAGGGACTTCAGCCCCTTTGACTGAGAGGCCACGCCCCCTCCCCTGAAGCCCCGCCCACCACCGCTAACACCGCTGCTCTGCTTTCCACTTCCTGTGTTCCGTATGTTTTCGTGAGATCAGAGACCTGAAGAGTTTAATATTTAAATTCTTAGTCTTTACATTGTGAGAATACATTATAAACATGAGTCATATTGTTTATTAAAGCCACTTTGAACAAGGTGAGCTTAAATATAGTTTAGAACCAGTTTAAAACCAGTTAAACCAGTTTAACAGATTGATCCGGTGTGAAATTACTTTTGGGTTCAAATAGCAGACTTTCTTCTGGACTGAGCCCGGTTCTGGGGCGGTCCTGGTTTTCGTTGATGATGAAGGATCTCCTGTTGAGATCAAAGGATTATTGATCTGAGTTATTGATCATCTCACGCTAGGCCTTGCTTTATTTTTACCACACAAGCTTTTTATACGCGTTTGTAGAGTCGGATGTTTCTGAGGTCCACAGGGCCACATGTGGCTCTGGGTCCAGACTCTGACATGTGGCTCTGGGTCCAGACTCTGACATGTGGCTCTGGGTCCAGACTCTGACATGTGGCTCTGGGTCCAGACTCTGACATGTGGCTCTGGCCCAGCTGTACCGGCTCCCTGTTTGTTGATGTTCCAGAAGGTTGTTCTGGTTACTGTTGAGCGACTTAAGCATCAAACTAAATAAAAGCTTTTATGCTGCAGAACGACTCTTTATTTATTTATATTAAGCTACTCTGAGTTTATTTATTTATATTCATATTTAACACGTTTATTTAATTATATTCAGGGGTGCACATAACTTTTTCGATAAGTTACTCAGATGAGTACCGGGAGATGGTGTTTGGTACGCATCAGATCGGTCCGGTGCGCAAAGGCGTGCAGGAACACAAGTGGCAGTACGTATTGGTGATTATTTTCGCGCATGCGTACCTGCGTACCAGTTATGTGCACCCCTGTGTATATAACATATTTATTATATATACACACATAATTATTATACATACACATATTTATATATAATCTAAATATTTATAAACAATATATTTTTTTATTTATTATTTGTTATTCACTATTCTGCGGAAGGTTATGTTTTGATCGTTGTGTATTTATTTATTAATTTGAATGTATGAGTGTGTGTTTGTGTTCGCATTAATCAAAAAGTTTTAAACCGAATCCCATGAAATTTAGTGGGATGATTGGTTATTATCTGTCAATGTTTATCCAATTGGCATGCAACTAATGCCAACATATTCACATCAAAATAAAGTAAACTAAACTAAACTAAGGGGTTAAAAAAGGGCCCCATTTGTGAATCCCACAGAACACTTATAAGCTAGATAGCTTCAGCCTCTAACTAAACTAAACTAAATGAAAGTAAACTAAACTAAATTAAACTAAATTAAATTAAACTAAATTAAACTAAACTAAACTAAACTAAATTAAACTAAGGGGTTAAAATAGGGACCGATTTGTGAATCCCACAGAACCAATCCCCGGGATGAGGTATAGGAGTAATCACACAAGGTGACACTCGACCAAACCACTCGAATCCCTGGAGGCGATTCTGGATCGCCTACCGCCCACCTCTCCTGTGACTGTGAGATTCACAAATCCCTGCCGCTTTGCTGGAAATCACTTCGTTCAGTGCTCCGTGACGTCACTAGTGACGTCACGGAGCACTGCACTGAACCAAAGCGCATACATGTCATGTGACAATGTTTCCATATTATTATATATATATATATATATATATATATATATCTATATATATATATATATATAGATATATATATATATATATATATAGATAGATATATAGATATATATGATTTTTACTTAATAGTGAGGTGCAGTACCTGTTACCACCGCAGTGCGCTGTGGCACCTCGTCTGCCATTAAAACTCACGAAGAAGAAGCGGCAGCGGAAGCAGAACAACTCCATTGCAGTCCGTCGGTGATTGATCAGCTTTACACAGTTTTTAATATAATTACTTCAGTTGATTCAAGTTAACCGACGTCGTCGTGACTTCTTTGTGTCGGGCGGTGTTTGATGGTTCGGGAGTTCAGCCCGTCGCGTGCTGCTTTGTCCCGGTGACGACATGAGACCCATTCGGACCCGACACCCCATGGGCCCCCCCCCGCCGGGCGGCTGGGGCCCCCCCCCGGGGGACTGGGGCCCCCCGCCCCCCGGGGGGTGGGGTCCGAGAGGACCATCCCCGCCCCCGGGCTGGGGGCTTCACCCTGAGGACTGGAGACCCCCCCACCCCGAGGACTGGAGACCCCCCCACCCCGAGGACTGGAGACCCCCCCACCCGAACGATTGGAGACCCCCCCACCCTGAGGACTGGAGACCCCCACCCCGAGGACTGGAGACCCCCACCCGGATGACTGGAGACCCCCACCCCGAGGACATGAGACCCCCACCCCGAGGACTGGAGACCCCCCACCCCGAGGACTGGAGACCCCCACCCGGATGACATGAGACCCCCCCACCCGGATGACATGAGACCCCCCCACCCCGAGGACTGGAGACCCCCGGGCTGGGGGCCCCCTGGCTGGGGGCTGGAGACCGCTCCATCCGGATCCGTCCCCCCGGTTCCTCCCCCAGACCCCGCAGCCTACGGACCGGTGCCCCTCCCCCCTCCAATGGGCTACCTGAGCTTCCCCCCCCCAGGCTGGATGGGACAGGTGAGCCGGCCCGGTCCTGTGTCTTCGGGGTTTTGTCGGGTGACTGACCAGCTTCTCTGTTTCCAGGCCGCGGGGCAGGAGGCCGCCATGCTGCACCCCCCGCCGGACCAGCCGGAGTGGGTGAGTACCTGGTCCCCGTACGAGGCTCAACAGACACGGGTTATCTCCTGGTCCTCACTGGTCTGGGGTAGTGGTCCTCACTGGTCTGGGGGAGTGGTCCTCACTGGTCTGGGGTAGTGGTCCTCACTGGTCTGGGGGAGTGGTCCTCCACTGGTCTGGGGGAGTGGTCCTCCACTGGTCTGCTGCTGGTCCTCAGGTCTAACGAGCCCTCACTAGTCCTCCGGCTCCAGGTCTTCAGTGTCGATGTGGTCTGTGTTTCCAGATCAAAGCCTTGATCTCGGCTCCGGTCTCCGAGTCGGTTCCGGCGGACAGTAAGACCGCGGAGGAGCCGCTCGGCCCCGGACCTCCTGTGGCGGACCCCCCCGCCCCGAGACCCGAACCCCCCAAGATCAACAGGGCTCTGGGTCTTCTGGGGAAACGCACGTTTGATAAGTAAGTCCGCTGCGGGGCGCCGCAGGTCGTCTCTTCTTCTGTGGTGGTCTCTGACGGCGTGTGTCTGCGTCCTCAGGCCTCCGCCGGGCCGGTCTACAGGGATCATCTCCTTCATCGGGGTAACTTGCGAGGACCTGGTCCCGTTGCCTGTCCAGGGGTCATGATCCGGCCCCGCTCCTAACCGGTCCGTCTGATCCGCAGCCCTCCTTCGGCCACATCGAGAGGGAAGATCTGGAGAAGTTCAACTTCAGCTTCGCCGCCTTCTTTGGAAACCCAAAAGCCATGAAGCCCGGGGTCCGAGTCCACTTCACGGCCTGCAAGGAGAAGGTAGGACTGCCTCGTCTTCCTCGTGTCAGAGCAGCAGAGGAAGAGCACGAGTCTCTTCTTCCTCCGGCGACGTTTGAACCCGGCGCTTGTGTTTCGAAGCAGAACGGGTGCATAGCGACGGACGTGAAGGTGGCGCCTGGGGGAACCGAGAACGTGGACACGGAGATCTACGAGGCGGTGGTCAGCCAGCCCATCGCCGAGCCTCAGGTGGCCTCTAACCCTAACCCTAACCCCCCCCCCCTCCCTGTCGCTAACGGTCTCCTCTCGTCCGGTGCAGCCCGGCGAGCGTCAGTACCCAGGTCAGGTCCACGTGGACATCGGGCCGCTGAGGACCAACCTGACCTTCGACCGGAGGGACAGCACGGTGACGCTGCTGAAGAAGGACCGCGTGCTCCTGAACCTGATGACGGACATCGTGAGCGAGAAGAGGAGGGCCACCAACATCAAGCCCCAGATCCCCTCCACCTTCAGCAGCACCAACGAGACCCGCGAGCAGGTCAGCGCCGCCGCCCCGAGCCTCGAGCCGCCGCCCCGAGCCGTCGCCGCCAACCGCCACCCCGAGCCTCGAGCCGCCGCCGCGGGTCCCGGAGGTCCCGAGGCTGAGCTCCCGTCTCCGTGTCTCGTAGGGCGTCATCGTCAGCCTGAAGGACGGCGATGGCGTCATCCGCTGCGTGGCGCGCGGCGAGCTTCCCTTCCACGTCAGAGAGAACTTCAGCGACATCGAGTTTGCCGACGAGGACGTCGGCGAGGAGGTGGAGTTCACCGCGGCAACGGTGAGGAGCGCCCCCTCTGGCCGGAGTCGGGGACTTCGTCCACTAACGCTGTTGTTGTCCTCAGCTGAGGGGCGGCCAGCGGGCCATCAGGATCCGCCGCGTGAAGGAGCCCCTCCTCCTCACCTTCTCTGCAGCCACCCACGCCGCCACCCACAGCGCCGCCACCCACAGCACCACCCACAGCGCCGCCACCCACAGCGCCGCCACCTACGCCGCCACCCACAGCGCCGCCACCCACAGCGCCGCCGCCGGGGACGACGACTGCTGGCTAAACGGGAAGGCCAACATGAAGTTGGACACGGAGCTGTACGAGGGCATCGTCAGCCAGCCCATCATAGAGCCCATGGTGAGACCACCGCTCTCAGCGTAGACCTCTGACGGGTCCTCCCTCAGAACGTAGACCTCTGACGGGTCCTCCCTCAGAACGTAGACCTCTGACGGGTCCTCCCTCAGAACGTAGACCTCTGACGGGTCCTCCCTCAGAACGTAGACCTCTGACGGGTCCTCCCTCAGAACGTAGACCTCTGACGAGTCCTCCCTCAGAACGTAGACCTCTGACGGGTCCTCCCTCAGAACGTAGACCTCTGACGGGTCCTCCCTCAGAACGTAGACCTCTGACGGGTCCTCCCTCTCAGCCCAACCTGCAGGGTTACCCGGGTCAGATCCACGCCAACATCGGCCCCCTGAAGACCAACGTGACCTTCGACCACCGTGACTGCGGCGTGACGCTGCTGAGGAACGACCACGTGCTCATCAACCTGCTGGTGGACGTGCTGACCGGCAAGAGGAGGGCGGCCAACATCAAGCCCAAGATCCCCTTCACCTTCAGCTACACCAAGGAGAGGAGGGAGCTGGTGCGTCACTCCTCCTCCTCCTCTTCTTGTTCTTCTTGTTCTTCTTGTTCTTGTTAGGGTCTATTGAGTTTGTTAGAATTCTTATTACGCTGGATTTTTATTTTAGAACATTGGGGGCATATTGGGGGTACCTATCATCATATTTTGACCGCCAATTTTTGTAATTTATTCATCTTAAAAACTATAGCTTAAACTCATCAGATATGTATTTCAAAAATCAAGTGTAATGCCAGTCAAGGCCTGAACCCATTCACCAATTTTGAGCCGATTCCGTTGTCGTTTTCTGGTAGAACTCGACAGTTGTAAAAAAGTGGAAAATGGCGAAACCGGACAAAAACGCCAAAAATTGCCAAATTTGGTAGGAACACCTATTTATGAAGTAAAAGAACCATAAACTATTCACTTTCCCGATAGGCCTGAACACATTTACCAGTAAAAAACTCTAAGTTGTCCCATCCTAAATAGTTGGGGCGCCTCCGCATGCCTCATACCAGCAAAGCCTCTAGCTCAGCTTGATAAGTGACTGACTCTAATCCTGGAGATGCGGGTTTGATTCCAATACAATACTTTTTTCTTTTTAACATTTAATTTAAATGACGCTGTATACACTTCACTTAGAGACATATAATTCATGGATATGTTCACAGACTCAAAGCGCCACCTACTGGCTCAACTAGACTTCCTTCAATCCGCCCCTAAGTTGTCTTGTCCCAAATAGTGTAAACGCCTCCGAGGGCTGTAAAACAGCAAAGCCTCTAGCTCAGCATGATAAGTGACTGACTCTAATCCTGGAGAAGTGTGTTCCATTCCAAGACAAGACACCTTTTTTTTAATCTATTTTCTTTTTTACATTTAATTTACACGCCGTGCTCTACACTTCACGTAGGGACACGCGACGCGTGAATATATTCACGCGGTTAAAGCGCAAGCTAGCGGCTGAACTGGACTTTGTCCAATCCGCCTAAACTCCTCGGCGCTTCGTTCAGTCGCGCCCGAGTCGAGTCCGACCGGCGCGCCCTCAGCCGAGCGGGCCGGCGCCCGGCGTCTCCGACCGGCGTGGGCGAACGAGGACCCGTTCAACGCTGCTAGCAGCTTTAATTATGATTTTTATTTTAGAACATTGGGGGCATATTGGGGGTACGTATCATATCCCATAACTCACCAAATTTCACAAGCTTGTCAGGATTAGTGAAAATAGACGGATGACATAAATCTCGAAATGTGGCTTTCAAAAATTGCTCTCTAGCGCCACCTAGAAGTTTGATGTGACACCCCTCACCCACAATGTCTGATTAACTTAAAAAACAGTTTTTCTAGACCTCTAGGACCTGCTCTACAAAAAAGACTCTCAGGACCCTAAGCTCCGCCTACTTAAATTTTCCACTATTTCAAATAATGTGAAAAACACAAAAGTGACCACCGAACCTAAACGATAGGTCCAATATTAACAAACCCATTGGAGATGATGATAAGTGAAGCTATACCGCCTGGTTTCTATCATCTCTTTTTGAAAAAAAATATTATGGTAAGCATCTATGGCCCGACGAACATGTAAGGGGCGTGTCCCATTTTGTAATGCTTATAACTTCAACACTATTAGCAATAAATAATAACAGACCGTCAGGATATGTGCAGAATTACGTCTGGAACATTCACAGCAAATTTCGTGCAGTTAAACTCTAGGTGGCGCCACAAACATTCACCAAAGTTGGCCGTTTTTAGCTTTTTTTGCGTTTTGAGCTTGATTTGGCCATTTCCCACTTTTTTTCTAGCGTCCATTAGACCCACAAAACGGCCACGGAATCAGCTCAAAATAGGTTTGTTAGAATCTCAAGACTTGAATATACCAATAAGAGGAAAAAAACTGACTTTTCGGCTGTAGGAAATGCGTTTTTTGACCGCCATTTTTTGTAATGTATTCATCTTAAAAACTATAGCTTAAACTCATCAGATATGTATTTAAAAAATCAAGTGTAATGCCAGTCAAGGCCTGAACACATTCACCAATTTTGAGCTGATTCCGTTGTCGTTTTCTGGGAAAACTCGACCGTTGTAAAAAAGTGGAAAATGGCCAAATCGGCCAAAAAAGTCAAAAATGCCCAAAAACTGCCAAATTTGATAGAAACACCTATTTATGAAGTACAAGAACCATACATTATTCACTTTCACGACAGGCCTGAACACATTCACCAGAAAAAAACCCTCATATTTGAGAGGAACACCTATTTATGAAGTAAAAGCACCATACATTTTTCACTTTTACAATAATGTTACCCCCTCCAGCTGATGTGATTACCTCTAATAAGGCGTACAGAGCAACATGTGGTTGCCTAGTGACACACAGACCTGTTTCTGATTCCAGGCTAAGGCAACAATAATGTTATCGTTTTTTTTTTTACATTTAATGTACATGATGTCGATGCTTCAAGGGTGCATGGATATGTTCACAGACTCAAAGCGCCACCTACTGGCTCAACTGGACTTCCTTCAATCCGCCCCTATTTAGTCCCGTCCCAAATAGTGTGAGCGCCTCCGGATGCCTGTAAACCAGTAAGGTCTACAAATGTAAACCAGTAAGGTATATAACTAAACCAGTAAGGTCTATAACTGTAAACCAGAAAGTCCTCTAGCTCAGCAGGATAAGAACTCGACTGGATAACCTGCATATCTGGATCCATTCTGAGACGAGACGCCTTTTTTTTTCATGTTTTCTTTTTTTTTACATTTAATTTACACGCCGTGCTCTACACTTCACGTAGGGACACGCGACGCGTGAATATATTCACGCGGTTAAAGCGCAAGCTAGCGGCTAAACTGGACTTTGTCCAATCCGCCCCAAACTCCTCGCGCTCGTTACTCCTCGCGGCCCGAGTCGAGTCCGACCGGCGCGCCCTCAGCCGAGCGGGCCGGCGCCTCCGACCGGCGTGGGCGAGCGAGGACCCGTTCAACACTGCTAGCAGCTTTAATTCTTCTTGTTGTTGTTTTTCTTGTTGTTCTTGTTCTTCCTCCTGCTCTTGTTGTTGTTGTTGTTGTTGTTCTTGTGAAGCTGACCTCTGTGTTTCAGGCCATCGTCACCTTCCTGGGGCCAGAAGAAGGGATCGTGAACTCCGAGGAGCACGGGGAGCTTCCTTTTGACATCTGTGAGAACTTCAGCGAAATCAAGTTCAACAGCAGCGACATCCACAAGGAGGTGGAGTTCACGGTCGCCATGGTGAGTCTGAGGGGCGGCCGCCACAGACGGGAAGTGAGCCGCTTTCACATCCTGGCACTTTGCCTCCTTTTGAGCAGGTGAAGTCCACAAAGAGAGCCATCAGGCTGCTGAGGACCAAGAGGATCGAGGACCAGATCCTGGAGGAGCAGAAGAAGAGGGAGGAGGAGGAGAAGAAAAAGAAGAGGGAGGAGGAAGAGAGGAGGAAACAAGAGGAAGAGGAAAGGAAGAGGAGGGCGCAGGAGGTGGAGGAGCGACGGAGAGAAGTCGAGAGGAAGAAGAGGGAGGAGGTCTCGGCGGCGTTGGCAGCAGCCAAATGCAAAGTAGGTTGAGTTTAAGGCTTTAAACTGAGTTTAAGGCTTTAAGGAGAGTTTAAGGCTGTAAATTGAGTTTATGGCTTTAAGCTGAGTGAGTAGTTGAGATGTCTCAAAGCGTGACGGTGTTGTATAACTATGTGGTTACTGAGCATGACCTCCACATGCTGACCTCCACCTGCTCCTCAGTGGACGCCCCTCGGCCTCCGGGTGAGAAACCCCGACACGCTGGACGACGTCAGCAAGGAGCGATTCCAAGGCACCGTCCTCAAAGCCATCTCCAAATACCCACGGAAGGAGATCAAGAAGGAGATCAAGAAGGAGAACCCGGGGGAACAAGGAGGTGCTCAGACGCTCCAGGTGCAAAGACTTCCCAAGAAGTGTTTCAGTATTTATTCAGTTTCTTTAGCCGTAAACATGTGGAATGACATGTTCTCTGACCCGCAGGTCCAAATCAAAGAGGAGAAAATGAATGAAGATGAGAAGAAAGAGGCAGAAGGCAAACCGGAGGAGAAGGAGGAGGAGGAGGAGAAGAAGAAGGAGGAGAAGGAGGAGCTGCCGGCGTCTCCAGCTGCAATGAAGCCGCTCCCCGAGATGGGCCGCCTGGTGATGACCATCGACGGCCAACAGAAGCTCCTCCCCTTCGGCCCCGGAGACCTGCTGAGCACCGCCACCATGCTGGACGGAGACAAGGTGGCGCCTCACTCTGGGTGGTGGCGGTTGTTGTTCTTGTTGTTGTTGTGTGCAGCAGCCTTGTGGCATCCCTTCATGTGAAGGTCTGTGTGTGACGTTCTTCTGTGAAGGTGCGCTTCAACATCGCCACCCACCAAGAGACTAGAGAGGAGCGAGCCGCCTTCGTGGAGATCCTCCCCGACTCCTTCGAGGAGTCCATCGAACAGCGGCGACACGTAGGTCCTTCAGGAGGAGGAGGAGCAGCAGGAGCAGCAGTAGGAGGAGCAGTAGGAGGAGCAGTAGGAGGAGACTCAAGGCGTGTGTTCCTCTCCCCAGGGCATCGTGATCGAGTTCTCTCACGCCTCCGGACTCATCAAGTGTGCTCAGAACCCTCAGCTCTACTTCCACATGTCGGAGGTGATCGAGAAGAAGAGGCTGGAACTCAACGAGAAGGTTGAGTTCAGCGTGGTCCCGGTGAGTCCTGATCCTCCTGGACCTCAAGGGTCCCTTTGATCCTCCTGGACCACGAGGGCCCCTTTGATCCTAGACCTCCAGGGCCCCTTTGATCCTCCTGGACCTCCAGGGCCCCTTTGATCCTCCTGGACCACGAGGGCCCCTTTGATCCTAGACCTCCAGGGCCCCTTTGATCCTCCTGGACCTCCAGGGTCCCTTTGATCCTCCTGGACCTCCAGGGCCCCTTTGATCCTCCTGGTCCTGTTTCCTGTTCCTTCCCTCTGTGCATGTCTGAGTCCTTTAGGCGCCGTGGTTTGAGTTGGGACCCTCAACAGAACGTTGCTCTGTTCCTCGCAGCACGAGACGGCCGACGGGGGGAACCAGGCCATCAGGATCAAGCGCTTCAGCGAGAGCGTCTTCCTCCCCGTCCGCAAGCTGGGTGGAGTCGGGGCGAACAAAGGGAAGGTGAGGCGGTGCTCTCTGATGTTTACAGAGAAGACATCTTTTATTAGATTATTAACTTGCACGTCAGCTTGATTTACTTTTAGAGTTGTGTATGTTTTCATGAATTGACCGCTTGTGTTTAACAAACAAAGCATTGCTGTGATGTTTGATGACATCATTGTTTTTCTTTGTGCGCGTTGCTGCTAGATGACCATCAAGCTGAAGACAGAAGACACAGAAGAGTGAGTCTTTACTTTCTGGAGAACATTGTTGAGAACATAAACATGACCGTGTTCATCCTTAACAATCAAATATGTACCTATTATTGAGTAAGAGATTACTAAATGACACATCGGCATCTAAACAATGATTCTTATAAGCATGCCTGACTTTTCAGAAAAGAAAAGCCAGAGAGCGACAAGCTGAAGGCCGTGGTGAAGAATCTTAGAACGCAGGACGGCAAGACCAGTATCGGCAGAAGAGATTACAGAGCCACTCAATGTAAATATGGCCGGAGCAGAAGCAGGAGTCCGAGTAGGAGCAGGAGTAGGGCCAGGAGCAGGAGCAGGAGCAGGAGTCCGCCCAGAGACCAGTTTGGGCGCATCATCAAAAAGAGACGCAGCACCAGCGCTGACCGCGGCCACAAAGACAGCCGGTACAAGCGGAGCCGGAGCCGCGAGAAACCCAGCCGGCCCACCAAGAGCCGCACAAAGAGCCGGAGCAGGAGCCGGAGCAGGAGCCGGAGCAGGAGCCGGAGCAGGAGCCGGAGCAGGAGCAAGAGCAGGAGCAGGAGCAAGGAGAGGGCCGTCAAGAAGAGGCGCAAAACCAGCAGAGAACCCGAGGAGAGTCGCACGAGGAGGAGGGAGCCGAGCCCTCCCCGACGCAGCGGTGGAGTCGTGGACGACGAGCTGGCGAGGAAGAAGCGGGAGCTGGAGGAGCTCAACGACATGATCGCCTACAAGAAGTCTCTGGTGGACATCGACCCTGGACAGAGGACCTGCATAGATTACGACCATGGCCGGATCGCCGTCCCGCTCACAGAGTACAAACCGCTCCGGTCCATCCTGAAGAAACGACCAGACGGACCCGATTACCTGCATCATTCCTCTCAGCCCTACGACGGCCCTTACTATGAGCAGCCGTACAGTCCATACCCAGACCGGCGGTACGCCGAGCGCCCTGGGGATCCGTTCGCTAGTCGCCCCTACGCCGAGCGGCCCTACGCCGAGCGCCCTTATGACACTCGTCCCTTTGGTGAAGCTTCCTACGGTGGCCTTCCTGCTGCCAGCCACCGCTACACTGACCGCTACGATGTTTATGACGAACCGTATGAAGATCACAGCTTGGACCCGGCATACCCGGACCGACCGTACAAGGATCCCTATCCTGTCCGACGGAGCCAGTCTCCACAACCCCGTGATCCCTCACCGTATTCTCAGCCTTCCCAAGTTCCTTTTGCCTCCGCTCAACCGTCCTTGATGAATACTGCTGCGACTTCATCTTCCCAACCCTCTCTGAGACCTCCTCCTCCCACAGAACCGCTTCAGAGAAGCCCCTCTCCCACTCTGGAGAACACGACTCCACGCCAGGCACCTCCAGCTGTGAAACAGCCCCTTGATCGCTTCCTTGACATGCTCAATAAAAAGGTGGACGCTGAAAAGAAATCTGAAGCGGTTCATGTGAACGATGACCTCCTGCCTCATGAGCGGGCGCTTCAGGATGGCAGTGGTTTCTCTTGTATCGTGGGTTTGGCTCCAGAGCAACCCAGCAGCAGTCTTGCTCTGGAGGGGAAACGTACCCAGCTAAGTCCTAAAAGATCCTCGGTAGAGAGAACGAGTGAGGAACCAAAGGACGACACGGAACCCTACGTCAAGATCCAAAGTCTACTCCGTACAATTGGCCTGAAGCTGAGTACAGGAGAAATGTCTACGCTGGCGAGCCGAGCCCAAGAGAAAATCTACACCCCGAAATCCTCATCCTTAGAAAGAGAGGCTTTGATATCCTCAACGGAAAACCGTCAAATGGGTAGAGCTGGTTCCCCCTCGGCTGCGAGGTCCTCCAGTTTGGAGCCACTTGGCAAATCGAAAGCCGTCTCTGAGTATGAAGGGTTCCTGGACCAGCAGGAGCTGGAGGCACTCCAGAAGGCGCAACAGCAGCAGAGTCTGACCAAGACGATGGGGAGCACGCCCTCCACCACTCCGTCACCAACAGCTTCTCCTGGGCCGCTGCCTGCGCACTACCAACATCCACCCCCACCCATCCACTGGCCCCTTGGAGTCACGACCCACATTGCTCCAGAGCAGAGTCCCACAACCTCCAGCACAGGTTCTTCAGTTTCTTCTGCAGTTGGTCAACCATCCCAAAGATTTGGACTTCCTCCAGGACCTCCCCCTGGACCTCCTCCCCGGCGTTCTGCACAGCCTTCTCCAGGACCTCCTCCTGGACCTCCTCCCCGGTACACTTCCGGACCACCTTGTTTTGCTCCACCCTCCAGTCATACCGCCTTTCCTTTTATTGGCCAACCTCCTGCAGCGCCACCCCTTAGCTCCTCCAGTTCATTGCAGCCTTTAAACACGGTCTCACCTCCACCAACGACACCTGCAACATCGAGTCCAGTCAGCGTTGGCCAATCCACCATCTCTACCACAGTGGCCCGATGCTTGAAGGTCATAGAGACGGTGAAATCTCTGGCTGTGCAACCACCAGCCAAACCGGTCAAATCTGTCCAGTTCAGTCTGCCCACCGTCCCTCCGTCAGCCTCCTGTCATCAGACCTCGGCCGAGGCCGACGATGAAATTAAGAACAAACAGCAGGAGAAGGTATGATCACTTCATTACAAGTAAACGAGTACGGTGAGACTTACTGACCATGTAAAGAAGAAGAAGACGGGTGTGGTCTAAGTTCACTTTGTAATGGACCAATGCAATTCATTGCTTATCCTGTGAGGGGCTTACTCCACCTGCCTCATGACTTGTATCTGCTGTGGGTCTCGTGTCCTCCCTGGTGACCCGGCACACTGAAGTAGAACCCTTAGAAGGGATGGACGGGAACCAGGGGAAGCGTTGACTCTGCATGTGTTTGTGTTGCAGCTGGATTTGTACAACCAGAGGGTTTTAGTGAAGAGGGAGCAGAACTACAAGGATTGGCTCAGCCGCAAGCACCAGAGTGCTGAGTGGAAGGACGGCGTTCGGATCTTCCCAGGTATCAACATTTTCACTTGCATACGTTCAACTTAACTAGTAACCGTTTGAGTTCCAGGGATTTGTGAGATAAGCTTAAAGTGATGTTCTCCTTGAACTAGTTAATCAAAGATGTTTATTTTCAAGTAAACAGCTGCATGTCATTTATTTTACATTCATGGCTAAACATAACAAAGATGCTGAACAGTTACTTTGAGCAGTTTAAAATGTATTTTTCCCTGACAGTCAGCCAGGCTTTGGTGAGGACTAGTTACTTGAAAGTAACCTTTACGGTTTTGGGGTCTCAAAAACAACGATCCCTTTGACTCCATACTGTTACTATAGTATTAATGTTGTACTGCTGCTGAATGAAGATATTGTGCCAAAAAGATGAAGAGGACGGTACACAACGAGCTTCGAGCCGACGGCCGCGGGCAATACTTTCAGGACGAGCAGAGAGACGGACGCTGAAGGAACTCCTGTCGTACCGAGTGTAAACTAGCTAGCTGAACTTGCTAAGCTAATCGCTAGGCTGGGAGTTGAAAGTAAAGCCTGTAACTACACACTGCTGTTTGAATACAGCTAGAAAGATTAAGGATGAAGCCCTTGAACCGCTCCATCTGTACTACTATGTGTAGTACTAAGTAGGTAGTACGGGGGGAGTAATACTCAAGTCAGCTAGTCACGACGCTAACGGCATGAAACTCAAAGGAAACGTGACAGTTCAGATGTTTTGTGCAGCACGAGCAACACGACTGGTCCAGGATGAGTTTAGGTGACTTTCACACGTGGTTTAAATGATCCGCTGCCTGGTAGCCGGTGGCCATCGATGTGAACATCTCAGGGCCGTTGAGCTCTAGATGAAAACACGGTTTCCTCCAGAAACGGGTTCATGCCAGTTGTGAAAATGGTTTGCCGTTTTACTTTGATTTTCTGTGAAATGTATTTTTTATTCTATTGAAGGAAGAACCGAACTAATGCATTCTGGGTAAGGTTACAGAAAGCGGAAGCCATGTTCAGTGCTTGTTTTACTGCACCTCGCGGGTCCTCCCAGCGCTGTCGGGACCGCGGTCCTCCTCCCCGTCCGGCATGTGGGGTCACCGGGCAGATATTATCGAGAATGAATATTTTAGATTTTTATGAACTTCCTCCGTCATGTTGGGTCATCGGTAAGATGTCCTTATCCAGAATGAATATCGTACATTATTAAGAGCTAAGAGATGTCATTAACTTTAGCATGGCCATTAGTCATAATAATAAATAGTAAAGCATTGTGTTGAAGCTAAATATGTCTCAGATATCTCACATACAACCTAAAATATGTATGTAATCACTGAATATTGAATTTCTAGCCTTGACCTAGCTTAACTTTTTTGTCTAAAGCTAATGTTAGCTCAGGAAGCTAACGGAGAGCTTTTACCGTTGGGGTCGTTTGAGGTCATGTTACATTTTCCTTGTCATTGTATTCCATCATAATCTTGTCCAAGCTAGATTCTGAATAAGTGTCTGACATTAGTGTTTCTATGAATCGGGACCTCTCTCGGGATTTCTATGAACTTCTATTTCAGCTGGTGAAAAGACGTGTTAGCTCAGGAAGCTAACGTAGAGAGCGTTTATCTTCATTTAGGAATCAGTCAGACATCGTTAGCTTCGGCATTTTCAAGCCCGACTTACTGGTAGTCTGTCATCGATATGGTAAGTAACTCTATGCCTCACATCAACCACTTGATTGTTATTGAGAACCATCATTTTAACCTCATATCTCTGCACTAAGTTTGTAGTTTACCTTTTTTCCGTCTGCGAGTTGGACCCTCTGGATTCTGGTCTTTGAACTAGCCTGTTGTGTGAAGCTAATGTTAGCTCAGGGAGCTAACGTAGAAGTCTGTAAGCATTGTTTTAGTCTCCAGACGGATATCGATGACTTTAGTGGTTTAGCTGTCAAGACTCGGAGCCTTCTGCTCTCCGCGTAGCCGTCGTTTCTGTTCATGTTTAGACGTCATGGAACTCGCGTCTGTGATGCTAACGGGTTTCTACATCTTTACGTGCTCAACGATTGTTCTCCAGATTGTTTTTGGACGTTTTCTTGCTTTTTTCCAGTCCTCAATCGGCACAAACGCTGACTGTCCTTTCTCAGTCGGGGTACTTTTGCAGGTCCGTGACCAAGACCATAAGCATTTAAATCTCCTCCGAACTCATCAAGGCTCCTCTGTATATATTTATGCTGCTCAGGTAACTTCCCTTCACATAAAAGCCCATCCCAGTCCGCCACGGGGCGGACAGCCAGAGAACAGCTCGGAGACGTGAGGTTCAGTGTGGAGTCGGGACAGAAATGGAAAGTCACCCATCGTGTTCTGAACGATGAGCCGTCCAGCCGCCTTCTAATAATTAGTGCCCGCATCATCATATGAGTGAACTACAACCAGGTCACTTCTAATACTCCTTGAGACTCAACCAGCACATACGTTGTTTATTTGAGATTCCATTTCTTTTCGCTGATGAAACACTGGACTCGGTGAACTTCGCACAGTGAGGAAATGCTTTGTTTTAGAGACAAAGATGTAGTGAAATATTAATGAGCATATACTGACCTTTTAAATCTGATCAAATGGAATGTTCTAGGGCTTTGTGAGCCGTTTGGGTTGCATGTTGTTTCCAGCGTTGGCAGTTAGTACTTTAACTTTGTTAGCTAAGTATGCTATAAAACAGCTAAATGTCACCAAAGTTCTGCAGAGCTCACCTGATGTTGAATGTTTCATCTTGAAGTGACTCCCAGGTTTAGAACTGATAGCGTGGCACATGTTTGCTTTGCCGTGAAGGTAGGTGATCGTTTTGATCTTTTAATTGTACGAATTGCTCAGTCTGAGAATGTAATCTTGATCTACATGTATCATATGTATCATAAACTACGCATATCATAAAGTACGTGTATCATAAAGTACGCGTATCATAAACTACACAAGCTGCTTTCAAGTTCTTAACTCGCTCACTAAAAATACTTGACCACAAACCTTCGTTGTGGCCGTTGCTCACGCTCATCGACATCAACAGCACTTTCGCTGAAGTTTAGAAGTTGATCGATTACATGACGATCAACACTGAGCTAGAAAGCTTTAAGCATAGAGCACGTGATCACATGAAGACCTTTTAGGTAGGCGATAGAAGCTAGCAAAGGTTGTTCAGAAGTGTCCATGTTGGGGGTCGAGGTTCTTTAGCTTGTGACTTACAAATGTCCTCTGTTGATTTTCTAGGCATGCCGAATGCCAGGGAGCCCAATAACGTTTGGATCTGTGGCCATTCGCTGGTGTACTGGGCTGAGTCCCGCGCCAAGTCTCCAGAGGTAGGTATGCAGCTGGGCATGGACCCCAGCAAGGTGACCATCTGGTGGAAGGGCACCCAGGGCATGACGTGGTCCCAGCTGCTGCCCCAGCTCCACCAGCTGAAGGTCACCTGGCCCAACCCGGACGTCCTCATCATGCACCTGGGGGGCAACGACCTGAGCACCGACAGCCCCACTGACCTGCTGGCCTCCGTCAAGAAGGACCTGACCTCCATGAGGAGCATCTTCCCCCAATGCCTCCTTGTGTGGTCCAACGTGCTCCCTCGCCGGGTGTGGCGCCACTCGACCGACAACCACGAAGTGGATCTGGTCCGCACCACGGTGAACCGCAGGATCCAGAACATCGTGTCCGAGCTGGGCGGCTCCTCGCTGACCCACGATAACATCCGGTGTGGCGCCAACACGGGTCTGTATCGAGCCGACGGCGTCCACCTGTCCCCCAAAGGCATCGACGTCTTCAACCTGAACCTACAGGACTTCCTGGAGAAGTGGGAGATGGAGCTCGCCTAGAGGCTGGTTAGGGTACTTCATGTTGTCTTGTTTTCAGTCTTTGATTCAAGAACCTGCTTCAGGTTTTATCTTCACACAGGAACCCAGAAAGACGTCGCTCCACATGAAATATGTTGTCTGCATTTAAACAATAAAGTGAGTATTGAGTGATCTGCTGTCTGCTTCATCGTCTCAATGAACTCATTTAAAACGGTGTTGAGCAATTAAGGCGTAACACATTGAATGTGAGTTATACTTCACACAAATGTTTTCACAAGCAACATTTTACCATTTGTAAAATTGCTTTCAGTACTTTTTTTTGGAATGTGTTTTATATATGAGATGTGAAATACAGCTGACATTGTTATTTTATTAGTCTACAATAGCGCTGACATGTTAATGAGTCTACAATAGAACTTAGTGCGGTGCCTGAAATGCCAATCGACTGCTCCAGTCTCTGTAATAGGATGTCATGGTCAATGGTGTCGAATGCAGCACTAAGGTCTAACAAGACCAGTACAGAGAGGAGTCCTCTATCAGCACTAAGGTCTAACTAGACCAGTACAGAGAGGAGTCCTCTATCAGGACTAAGGTCTAACAAGACCAGTACAGAGAGGAGTCCTCTATCAGCACTAAGGTCTAACAAGACCAGTACAGAGAGGAGTCCTCTATCAGCACTAAGGTCTAACTAGACCAGTACAGAGAGGAGTCCTCTATCAGGACTAAGGTCTAACAAGACCAGTACAGAGAGGAGTCCTCTATCAGCACTAAGGTCTAACAAGACCAGTACAGAGAGAAGTCCTCTATCAGCACTAAGGTCTAACAAGACCAGTACAGAGAGGAGTCCTCTATCAGCACTAAGGTCTAACAAGACCAGTACAGAGAGGAGTCCTCTATCAGCACTAAGGTCTAACAAGACCAGTACAGAGAGGAGTCCTCTATCAGCACTAAGGTCTAACAAGACCAGTACAGAGAGGAGTCCTCTATCTGCTGCCATTAAGAGGTCATTGGTAATCTTCACCGTTGCTGTCTCTGTGGTGTTTTCTAAATCCTGACTGAAACTCTTCAAATAAACTATTCTGATGTAGAAAGTCACACAACTGATGTGAGACCACTTTCTCCAGGATCTTAGAGAGGAAGGGGAGGTTAGAGATAATGAGTCTACAGTAGAGCTGACATGTTATGAGTACAGTAGAGCTGACATGTTATTATGAGTACAGTAGAGCTGACATGTTATGAGTCTACAATAGAGCTGACATGTTATTATGAGTCTACAATAGAGCTGACATGTTATTATGAGTCTACAGTAGAGCTGACATGTTATTGTTAGTCTACAATAGAGCTGACATGTTATTACGAGTACAATAGAGCTTACATGTTATTGTTAGTCTACAATAGAGCTGACATGTTATTACGAGTACAATAGAGCTTACATGTTATTGTGAGTCTACAATAGAGCTGACATGTTATTATGGGTACAGTAGAGCTGACATGTTATTATGAGTCTACAATAGAGCTTACATGTTATTGTTAGTCTACAATAGAGCTTACATGTTATTGTGAGTCTACAATAGAGCTTACATGTTATTGTTAGTCTACAATAGAGCTGACATGTTATTGTGAGTCTACAATAGAGCTTACATGTTATTGTTAGTCTACAATAGAGCTGACATGTTATTGAGTCTACAATAGAGCTGACATGTTATTATGAGTCTACAATAGAGCTTACATGTTATTGTGAGTCTACAATAGAGCTGACATGTTATTATGGGTACAGTAGAGCTGACATGTTATTATGAGTCTACAATAGAGCTTACATGTTATTGTTAGTCTACAATAGAGCTTACATGTTATTGTGAGTCTACAATAGAGCTTACATGTTATTGTTAGTCTACAATAGAGCTGACATGTTATTGTGAGTCTACAATAGAGCTTACATGTTATTGTTAGTCTACAATAGAGCTGACATGTTATTGTGAGTCTACAATAGAGCTTACATGTTATTGTTAGTCTACAATAGAGCTGACATGTTATTGTGAGTCTACAATAGAGCTTACATGTTATTGTTAGTCTACAATAGAGCTGACATGTTATTGTGAGTCTACAATAGAGCTGACATGTTATTATGGGTACAGTAGAGCTGACATGTTATTATGAGTCTACAATAGAGCTTACATGTTATTGTTAGTCTACAATAGAGCTGACATGTTATTGTGAGTCTACAATAGAGCTTACATGTTATTGTTAGTCTACAATAGAGCTGACATGTTATTGTGAGTCTACAATAGAGCTTACATGTTATTGTTAGTCTACAATAGAGCTGACATGTTATTGTGAGTCTACAATAGAGCTTACATGTTATTGTTAGTCTACAATAGAGCTGACATGTTATTGTGAGTCTACAATAGAGCTTACATGTTATTGTTAGTCTACAATAGAGCTGACATGTTATTGTGAGTCTACAATAGAGCTGACATGTTATTATGGGTACAATAGAGCTGACATGTTATTGTGAGTCTACAATAGAGCTTACATGTTATTGTTAGTCTACAATAGAGCTGACATGTTATTGTGAGTCTACAATAGAGCTTACATGTTATTGTTAGTCTACAATAGAGCTGACTTGTTATTGTGAGTCTACAGTAGAGCTTCAACCTCTCATGCTCCTCTGAGAGTCGACAGGTGTTTTGTGTCTGCAGGTCCGGCCCAGGTGAAGCTCATGAGGACCAGTGGTGACCTGAAGACCCTCATTGTAGTCCTGACCCGGTCAGTGCCCCACCCAGACCCTTATTATAGACCACAGCTTTTGGTCATGTGACATTCAGACCGAGAACTTGAGAATAACCAGCAGGTGAATGTCTCTATTGTCTGATGTACTTAAATTGCTGGGTTTATTCAATAAAGAAATCAATAAAATCATTTTTCGTGTTTCATTTCATCTCAAACCAGCGGGTGTGAAACATAACCGTCTGGAGGCCACAGCAGATGACCACGGGTTCCTGTTATTGGGCCATCAGTCAGAGTTGATTAAAATATAATTAAAAAATAAAATATTTTTAAAATGTTCAATTGTTTGTAATCTGCAGCAGGACAAGCACCAGATGTAACCTGAATATGGAGGATTAAAAAAATCATGTAATCTAAATGCAGAAATAAATGTATGAATAAATGAAGATGAAAAAAGATTGTCCGGTTTAGGTATCAATTTGAAATAATTTCTGTATACATTTATTTATTAATTTCTACTTAAAGTGGTCGAGGGTTTCAGTTCCGAGTGGTTCCTGAAGAGGGCAGCAACGCGACAAGTGTGTTTGTTTATAACCGTAGAAGAAGCGTAGATTCCACGTGTTTCCTAAAGGGGGCAGCAGCGCGGCAGTGAGTGTGTTTGTTTATAACCGTAGAAGAAGAACGCGGAGGTTCCACGTGTTTCCTAAAGGGGGCAGCAGCGCGGCAGTGAGTGTGTTTGTAACCGTAGAAGAAGAGCGCGGAGGTTCCGTAGAAGAAGATCGGAGAGCTGAGAATCTGTTTTAATCGACTCGATTCATTATTTACTTGAACGTGTTCAACGTTTTCGTTAAATCGAAACCGGAAGCGTCCGCTGGTTGAAGGCGGGAAACCGGAGATGTACCGCGGGCGCCCCCCGCCCCCGAGAGGAGGCTACCGGCCGCAGCTGGAGGGCCGAGGTCCGCCGCCTCAGAAGTCCCACCCCGACCCGGGTTACCGGGACGACCGGACCCGGGCCCGGCCGCCCGTCCACCCCGACTCCTACCGCCGCTCCCCGCCTCGCAGGAGGTACCCGTCCCCCGGGGCCGGGAGCCACCGAGGCGGGGAGTATTGGGCAGGGGGTCCTCATGATGGTCCTCCGAGAGAGGTGAGTCCTCATGGTGGTCCTCTAGAGAGGAGAGTCCTCATGGTGGTCCTCTAGAGAGGAGAGTCCTCATGGTGGTCCTCTAGAGAGGTGAGTCCTCATGGTGGTCCTCTAGAGAGGAGAGTCCTCATGGTGGTCCTCCGAGAGAGGTGAGTCCTCATGGTAGTCCTCCTCATGGTGGTCCTCTAGAGAGGTGAGTCCTCATGGTGGTCCTCCGAGAGAGGTGAGTCCTCATGGTAGTCCTCCTCATGGTGGTCCTCTAGAGAGGAGAGTCCTCATGGTGGTCCTCTAGAGAGGAGAGTCCTCATGGTGGTCCTCTAGAGAGGAGAGTCCTCATGGTGGTCCTCTACACTGTTTTCCATGTGGTTCTCCTTCATGAATGAAGGCCTCGTGGTGACGGCTGGTCAGGGTCTCTGGTCATCAGGGTCTCTGGTCATCAGGGTCTCTGGTCAGGGTCTCTGGTCATCAGGGTCTCTGGTCAGGGTCTCTGGTCAGGGTCTCTGGCCAGGGTCTCTGGTCAGGGCCTCTGGTCAGGGTCTCTGTGTCTCTGTCTCTCTGTGTGTAGCAGAGGTCTCCGTCCCCCCGAGGATCCGGTCCCATCGACCACAACCTGGTCATTACTGTTGGAAACGAGCTCACCGGACCGTCTGGCTCCGCCCCCTCACGCCATCATGACAGGTACTCGTGAAAACAGACTTGTCTCCTCAAGTGAAGGATGGAGCCGTGTTGACTCTCTTGTTCCCTGCAGAGACTACCCCCCTCGACCCGAGTACGAGCGGAGCCGGAGCCGGGGCCGGAGCCGGCCTCGCAGCCGGAGTTCCGACCGGGGCCGGGCCAAGAGCCAGGTGAGGAGCAAGAGCCAGGTGAGGAGCAAGAGCCGGCCTCGCAGCCAGAGCCGCAGTCCGGACCGGAGCCGGACCAGGAGCCGGGCCAGGAGCCGGGCCAGGAGCCGGGCCAGGAGCCAGAGCCAGAGCCGCAGTCCGGACAGGAAGCGCGGGAAGAGCAGGGGTCGGAGCCGCAGTCCGAGCCGAAGCCGAGGCCGGAGCCGGGGAAAGAGCCGAGGCCGGAGCAGGTCCGGGTCCAGGGGGCGGAGCCACGTCCGCAGCGTGAGCCGGGCGAGGAGCCGCAGCGCGAGCAGCAGCAGCTCGAGCGGCCGAGACGACGGCGCCGAGAAAACCCGGAGAGAGTTCCGGGAGCTGGACTCGGCCCGGCGCCGCAAGGAGCTGGAGGAGATGCTGAGTCTGCCCACCAAGTCCATCCTGAAGAAACGCACCGACTCCGAGGACTCGCCGTCACTCCGGGTAAGACACCCCGAAACCCCCCCCACCCCACCACCAACCCCCCACCACAACAACAACATGTCTCTGGTTCCAGGCCACCGACTCCCCTCGAGGGCCAGAGGGCTCCAACATTTCCCGGGTGGCCGACCAGCTGCTGCAGGCCGTGAAGGGCATGGAGCCCCACATGGTGGCCTCCATGCTGGCGGAGCTGCGGTCCGACCCCCAGATGGCTCACCGCGTCGGCCTCGATGCCGAGATCACCGAGATCCTGCAGCTCCTGGGGGGGCCAGCGGGCCCCGAGGCTCGGGGGCCGGCGGACGACATCGACGACGAGGAGAAGTTCCTGTACGGGGATTCGGAGGAGCCCAAACCTCTGCCGGCGTCCGAGCCCGTCCGGCACCAAGAGCTGGACCTGTACGGAGACGTGACGGAGGAGGCGTTGTACGGAGACTACCCCCCACAGAAGACCGCCGGGGCCTCGGCTCGCCTTCAGGCCCCTCCCACCGCGGGCGACCTGGAGGAGCAGCGTGCGAGCCGGTCCTCCATCAGCCCCGACCAGAACATCACGGTCCAGGTGAACGCCGCCGTACCGCCGGGGATGAAGCCGCTGGAGGAGGGCGAGCACCAGGCGCTGGAGGAGTACGAGAAGATCCAGGACCTGCTGAAGACCATCGGCCTGGACCTGGGCGTGACCGAGATCAGCAAGATGGCCGCCAGGACCAAAGAGCGCCTCCACGGTAACAAGCCGCCTCCGAAGACACCCACGCGCCGCAGGGGGTACTCCTCCGGCAGCTCCACCGGCAGCCGGGGCCGCAGGAGGCGGAGCCGCAGCAGCTCCAGCACCAGCAGCAGCAGCCGCAGCCGCAGCCGGGGGGGCAGCTGGAGCGGCGAGGGCGGCGGCCGCAGGAGCTTGGCGCCTAAAGCTCACAAAGACGTCAAAGAGCCGGCCGCCGGGCAGAGCGTCCCCCCGCCGCCTCCGACCCCCGACCCCAAACTCCTCCTCGCTCACCCCGGGGTGCCCATCCCCCCCTACCCCCCCTCACAGGTCCACGGCATGATGCCCCCCAACTTCCCCCCGCCGGGATACAGCCAGTACGGAAGCTACGTTCCCTACATGCACCAGCAGTGGCCGCCCATGTACCCGCCCCCCAACATGCCGCCGCCCCCCCAAACCGGCCCAGACGAGTTACCCCCCACTCTGCCCTACAAACACCCCTACGGCAAAGCCCCGGAGCCGGGGGCCAAAGGTCGGTGCGGGACGGACGCCCAGCTTGCCCCTCGGAGGGGCGGGCGGTAAGTAACTCTGGTTGTGGCTTGTCGGCAGGTTCCACGGAGACTTCTGGTCCGGACGGGCAGCAGCCGGGCCGAGTGTCTGAGGAGCAGAACACCGAGAGCCAGAAGCAAAAGGTCCGGCCTCCCCGAGACGCCCTTAGCCCGAGCTGCGGGGCGGCGCTCTGACTCTGTTTGTTCCTCAGGTTCTGGAGGAGCGGGAGAAGCTGAAGCAGGAGCGAGACGTCCGCATGAAGAAGAAGGAGTACCTGATGAAGGAGCTGGAGAGGCTCCGCAAGCAGCAGGGTGAGGTCACGCCGCCGCGGTCCTCCTGAAGACATGCGGCTGACGGACTCTGTGTTTCAGGGGAGCTCCTGAGGAAGAAGCGGCGGGAGAAGGGCGGCCACCGAGACCCGCTGCTGCAGGAGATCAGCCGCCTGCAGGAGGAGGTCATGGCTCAGATCTCCAGCCTGCGCAAAGAGCACGAGGCCGCCGAGAAGAAACGCAACGAGATCGAGAAGATAGCGCTCATCCTCGGCCTGATCCCGTCCGACCGGCCCCGCAGGGCCGCCCGGCCGCCGGAGGACCAGGAGGAAGAGCCGGAGAAGAAGACGACGCGTGAAGCCCAGAGGAGCCCCGAGGGCCGGCCGGCCGCCGGCTGCTCCGCCATGAAGGTACAGAGCAGCTGCAGAGGAGGTAGACGGGAAGTACCGCTGACGCTTAGCTAGGCCTCCTCTAGCTGCCGTACAGCTAGGTGGTCACGTAGATTCTGTTCCTGTGGTACTAGCAGCTGGTCCCGACCCGGCAGGAGGCTTATAGACGGTAGTTAAGCTCCAGTTGATAAAGAAGCCTGGAAGAACAGGTGCGAGTGCTCCAGGTGATCCTGTGAGAACGTAGGCAGCTCGGACGTTGGCGGTTCTGATCCGCTGGACTCTGAGCCGGAGCGCTGCAGTCAAGGAACCTCTACACTGCACCTTTTTAAAGAGTTTAGTTTGAGTGACTCCTGACTGTCCTCGCGCCATGTTGACTCCATCTTTGTTTCTTAGGCGCCGGCGCCGTTGAGAGCGTCTCCAGACGAGCCGCCCACCGACGCCCCGACTCCGCCCCCGGAGCCGTTTGAGTACTATGACGCTGGAAACCACTGGTGCAGGAACTGTAACGTCACCTCTGGCTCCATGTTTGATTATTTCACTCACCTGCACAGCAAGACGCACCGAAAGGTTGGTTCCTCCTCCTGCCGAGGCGCCGCTGGCTGAGGGACGACGGCCCTAACGCCTCTCTTTGGCTCCTCAGACTCTGGACCCCTACGACCGGCCCTGGGCCTCCACTCCCACCAAAATCATCAAGAACCTTCTTTCGGAAGAGAAGCTGACCAAACCTGCCAAAGGTACCCCTTCCCCTTCCTTCTTCCCCATGTCGGCTCCCTGACAGGCGGGGACACATGATTGGCTGTTGGCTTCATGGCGCCTTGTGTCTGAAGCGGGCTGCGTGTCTCCTGCAGGTTCTGAGTTCCTGCTGCCGGTCCGAGGGTTCTTCTGCCTGCTGTGCAAACAGTTTTATGGAGACGCCATCTGTGCAGAGGAGCACGTCACCACGCACTCTCACAACGAGAAGTACAAGGTATTTAAGCCCCGCCCCTTTGCTCTGCAGGAGCTTGTGCATGTTAGGCGGTTGGTGTTGTATAGCGACTAGAAGTCCGTGCGGGTGCTAGTGAGCATGAACTCACCCGTGCGCGCAGCACGGCTGAGCTATGTTGTTTTTTTTGCCTTAGGCGCTCAGGATTTTTCATAGGCGCTCAGCAAAAAGGCTTAGGTGCGCGCCCAAATTTTCTCTATGCAGGAAAAACCCTGCACCCTGTTATAATGGTAGAGGAAACACTGCTACTTAAAGCTGGGAACCGGGTCCTGAACAGGACCCGGTTCTCGTGTTCCGCTGTCTCTGGTTCTGCCGTTAGATTCCTTGAATAACAATAATGTCCCCTCCAGAACAGACCATAACCAGAGAGCCTTTGCCCTCTATAATCGGTGAATCTGGGTTCTTCGTCCCGTCAAGGTTCATGAACATGTCACCGAACCTGCTGACAAACAAATCTTTTGAATGACAGATGTTATAGTCGATTTTAAAAGACGAATCCATGTGAAACCAGAACCTTCCTGGTTGTTGGTCGGTGTTCATCAATAAGCGGGAAGCTGACGTCTGTTTGGCGCTCGTGGTAAAAACTATGTCAAACAATAGATGATCCAAAGCAAAGGGTCGATGCCAGTTTACAACAACCGAAAAGTATTTCAGCTATTCATTTGATGTTCTGCTCAGAAGTATTTAGTCACTCTCTTGTCGCCTCCTTCCCCAGAAACAGATGTACGAGAACCCTTTGTATGAACAGAGGAGGAACCTGGACCGGCAGGCCGGACTGGCCTCCGAGGCCAGCGGGAAGAAACGCAAACACGAGGACGAAGACAAGAGCAACAAGGATGAAAAGGCCAAACACAAAAAGGAGAAAAGGGATAAGGACAAAAAGAATGAGTCCGACGCAGTTCAGAAGGAGGAGAAAATTAAAAAGGAGGAAGAGGAGGCGAAGCAGAGCAAGAAAGAGGAAGCATTTAAGAACGCCAAAAGCCTGGAAGAGGAAAGGCCTTCGTACAGCAAGAAAGATGAGGAAGACAAGTTTAAGAGCAGCAAAAAGGATAATAAATACCGCTGCAGCAGGGAGGAAGAGGAGAGGGGTAAACATGGCAGAAAGGATACCGACGACAGACACAAATACAGAGAAGAGGAATCTCGGTACCGGTACCGCAGGGATGAAGAGGATCGGTATGACAGCCGTCCCAAATACGGGTCGCGAGATGACAAATACGGTCTGTATTCAGATTCTAGATCCAAACATGACGAAGGAAAAGTTAAGGCTGAGAAAGAAACTGTCAAAAAGCTTGAGCTGGGGAACCCGGATATCAACAAGCCCGAACCTCCATCGAAGCCCTACGACCCGCCCAAGATCCTCTGCGGACCCAGTCCAGCCATGAGGGCAAAACTTCGCAAGCAGTGCCTGGAAACCGGCAAACCGCCGCCTCCGGCTGTGACTGCAACTCCTGCGTTTGGGAAGTTCACGTGGAAGAAGAAGGAGAGTATTCTGGCAAAGGAGGCAGAGAAAGTTGCCGCTGAGTTCATCAAAGAAGATGAAGCGGCTATGAAGCAGAACCCGGTCTCTTCTGAGGACTCTTTTGCTAAATCTATGGCCGTTGCCAAGGAGATCGCCCACAAACTGGGGGGCCAAACCACCACTCCTCCTTGGGTGTTCAACCGTATCAGGATCCGGCCGAACCTCCCTGCACCTACTTCAGTTCTGAGGAAAACCGCCATGATGGGTAAAACCGCCCCTCTGAATACCTTTCTCTCCATTAGACCCCAAAGCACTGGACCTGCTCCCAAAGAAGAACCCTTATTTTGCGATGGTCTCACAAGGGCTCTTAATGCCCAGAATGCACTGCTGGAAAATAAACCACAGCCATTGATTGGTGCACCTGGGACATCCAACGAGGCAATGCCTCCACCTCCGGTGTTGAGACCTGCACCCCTTGAGACTAAACTTGAACCATTGGAGGCTAAACCTGCATCACCAGTTGTTAAACCTGCGCCACCAGGTTGTAACCCTGCACCACCAGGTTGTAACCCTGCACCACCAGGTTGTAACCCTGCGCCACCAGTTCGTAAACCTATGCCCCCAGTTCTTAACCCTGCGCCACCAGGTTGTAACCCTGCGCCACCAGGTTGTAACCCTGCGCCACCAGTTCGTAAACCTATGCCACCAGTTCTTAAACCTACGCCACCAGGTTTTAACCCCGCGCCACAAGGTTGTAACCCTGCGCCACGAGGTTGTAACCCTGCGCCATCAGTTCTTAAACCTGCAGCACCAGGTTGTAACCCCGCACCACCAGGTTGTAACCCCGCGCCACCAGGTTGTAACCCTGCGCCACTAGTTCTTAAACCTGCAGCACCAGGTTGTAACCCCACACCACCAGGTTGTAACCCCGTGCCACGAGGTTGTAACCCTGCGCCACGAGGTTGTAACCCTGCGCCATCAGTTCTTAAACCTGCAGCACCAGGTTGTAACCCCGCACCACCAGGTTGTAACCCCACACCACCAGGTTGTAACCCCGTGCCACCAGGTTGTAACCCTGCGCCACCAGGTTGTAACCCCGCACCACCAGGTTGTAACCCCGCGCCACCAGGTTGCAACCCCGCACCACCAGGTTGTAACCCTGCGCCACCAGGTTGTAACCCTGCGCCACTAGTTCTTAAACCTGCGCCACCATGTTGTAACCCCGCACCACCAGGTTGTAACCCCACGCCACCAGGTTGTAACCCCGCACCACCAGGTTGTAACCCTGCGCCACTAGTTCTTAAACCTGTGCCACCAGGTCGTAACCCCGCGCCACCAGGTTGTAACCCTGCACCAATCGAGGCAAAGCCTGCCCCATCTGTGGCTAAACTGGCACAGCCAACAATGATAAAGATAGTCTCCGACGTGGCAGCTCCTGGCGTCCCGGAGGACGAGCAGACTCGTACGTTTTTTGTCAAGCCGCCACCTTTTATGAACATTGGTGACGGACCTCATAAATCTGATAAATTTAAGAGTAACCTGGCTGCAGCTAAAGCCCAGGACTTATTCAACATCTTTTACAACCGGGTTGGCCATTCAGACACGTCCTCCATAACCAAACCAGCAACGGACACCAGCGCTGGCGGGAGCAGCACCAATAAAAGTTGTCTTCCGACTACGCAAGCACCAAAACCACAACCTCTGCTTCTAATTCCGTCCCAACCTTCATCTGAAGTCTGCACATCTCTCCAACCAGAATCACAAAGTCCCCAAAGCCATCCAGAGCCAGTCATTCAGATTGAATCTGTTTGGTCCTTGCAGCCTTCCCCAACTCCACCACCTGAGGAGGTTACATCTGAAACCCAGCCAAGACTGAATCCACCAGACCAGTCTGAGGCTCAGAGTGTACCCCAAAACCAGTCCTGGACTCCTAAATCTCAGTCCCAAACCAAGCCTGCGGAGTGGCAACCAACATCTCAAACTCTGTCCACACCCAATCCGTCCCCTCAAATCCACACAGACCCCCATCCAGACCAGGACATCCAGTCCCTGCTCCATATAGAGACCCATCCTGACACGGCTCCAGAACATGCTCCCAAGCCAGGCCCCAAAACTAGAGTTAAGGCGACTCCGACAAAGAGAACCTATGCTGCCCCCCGGGCTGTCAGGCAAACCAGATCTCAAACCAGATACCAGACCCGCCAGCAGCAGAGCCAGTCCGAGCCTGAGCTATCTTCAGGAGATTTTGACTCTGCACCTTTGGACTCCAAGGGGCTGGACTTGTCCGATCCCGACTCTGGGTTGCTGGTGGAGGAGGCGACGCCCAGCGAGCACGACCGACCGATGATGGAGATCACCCCTGAGGCCCTGGGCCTCCCCACAGACATGACAACTCTGGACTTTGATTATGATTTTAACTTTGAGTAGCAGCTGACCTCAAAACCAGGAATTCTCTGATCAATAATCGACTGGACTTGAAGGCAGCTGGTGTGAAAGATGCGGACAGACTTGAGACTTTTAATACTCTGACCATTATCCGTTTGAAGCACTAGTTTGACGTTTAGGAAACGTTGTCTCTCTTCTCTGGGGTCCAGGGCGTCTCTACAGTTCAGGGTGTTCAGGTTGGCAATCTTTTATTGAAAACAAGAAGCCCATGTATACTTACGAAAGAGTTCTACGGTCCTTAATGTGGTTCAGACTGAGAATGTTCGGGCTGGAAGACGATTAACGGGACAAGAAAGCTGAAAAATTAGCAGTTAGATTTATTTTCCAGATCTTCCTCTAATCTTTCATTTACATTACTGGATACTATTTTCTCTTCAGGCGTCTAAAGTTCACCTTTTTAGTTTGTGCCCCATCAAACACCTGTTGTACACCGATGTTTGTGGATTTGACCTAGCCGATATCTGACGCCTCCTCCTGAGGGTAAAGTTCTCTTGTTTTCTACTTGTTCATTGCTCCTCTTTTAAAACCAGTCGGACCAAAAACAGCTCATTTGTTGATTGCGGATCCAGAATCTGATTCCTAGAGAAGTGCAGCCGGTCTGTGTTTGACGCACTGATCTGAAGTCAGTGCTAATGTGGGGAACCAAACTTGTCTCTGTGACTCCGTTGCTTCAAGTAGTTTTAATAAAAGTTAGTGCAGAAACAACTGCAGCTTTGTGACTGGATTATTACACGTATTCCGATATTGTTCTTTAGTCGTACTAACGTACTGTACTTTAGTCGCGGTAACGTACAGTACTTTAGTTGTACTAACGTACAGTACTTTAGTCATACTGACGTACCAGTACAATTGTAACATTAACTACTGTACTACACCGTTTAGTATATTGTGAGGCTAATAATTTCAGTATTAATATTATATTTCCACTGTTATTCAATTCAGTTTATTTGTAGTGCCCAGTTTCACAAATTACAAATTTGTCTCAGTGCTTTACAATCTGTACACATAGACATCCTCACCTTTGACCTTTGACCTCACATCGGACCAGGAAAAACTCCCAAATAACCCTTCAGGGGGAAAAAAGGGAAGAACCCTTGAGGAGAGAACAGAGGAGGATCCTCTCCAGGATGGACAGAACAATAGATGTCATGTGACCAGAAGAGATTTAGAGTTAAAATACATTCAAGGAATCTGACAGTTTATCAATAGTTCATATTTAGGCATATTCCACGATGGAGAGTTTGGAGACCTCCACCATCCATCAGGAGATGGAGGCAGAGAGGAGGAGTGGGCCACTCAACAGTGGGCGGAGTCTCTACAGTGGGCGGAGTCCCAGCAGGGCAGTGGCACAGCTGGTGGCAGGAACTCAGGACCCAACCATCGATGGTCCATCAGCAGAGAGGATCTATCTATCTTTATTTTAACTTGAAGATGTCTAGTTTCCGGTCAGAACCCTCATTATTGAACTCAATGACAGCCAATCAGAAACCGACCAAGTGACAGCGTCCAAGTCCCGGGGAAGAACATCCCGGAGCCTCGGTGGAGACCCAGGGCCCGGCACCACGCACACGATGCCGACCAGTCCGAGGAGGTGAGCTGCGAGCCAACATGGCGGCGCTGACGGGGGAGGTACTCTCCTCAGGACCGGGAGAGCAGCGCGAGGGCCGCTGACGCTAAGCTAGCTGCTAGCGGGAGGGAGACAACTATACAGAAACGGCTTTATATGAGAGAGACACCTGGTGAGAGAGACAGTCACCTGGTGAGAGATTTTTTTGGGGGGGATTTTTGAAAAACACTTTATTTTACATCTTCTATCGTTTTACATTTCTTTAAAAATAGTGTTTTAAAAAATCTGTTTGTTTAAAAACAAAAACAATATTAAAACAAAAATAAAACATGTTTTACCGAATAAAAAATGGCGCAAACACCAGCTCCTCCTCCACCACCGAGCAAACAATACCATTGAAACACCACCTCTTTAAAAGCATCCAGGTCTCCAATGTGTTTGTAAAACCTGAACTCCAGCCAGAATCTGGCTCTGATGTTGCAGAGCCACACTGCCCCGGCCTCCGTCCCCTCTCTGTTCTCCACCCGGCCTCCGTCCCCTCTCTGTTCTCCACCCGGCCTCCGTCCCCTCTCTGTTCTCCACCCGGCCTCCGTCCCCTCTCTGTTCTCCACCCGGCCTCCGTCCCCTCTCTGTTCTCCACCCGGGACTTCCTTGTTAAATATATGGCCATCTTAGCTTCTCCTGAGAGGAAGTTTAGGAGCTGCCACTTTTCGTTCTGTCAACTTGTAGGCAGCTCCCATGATAAAAACCTTTTCTGTAAAAACAACATTAAAAACAATGTTAAGAGAGAAGAAACTCAAAAGTCTCTTGCACTCATTAAAAACATGGTAAATAGTCTCCCGGAGGTCACAGAAAGGGCACCGGCTCAGGACAGCGGGATTGATCACGGAGATGAAAGCGTTGCACGCGACAGCACCGTGTAAAATACGCCACTGGGGGTCAGCGGTCCTTTTCTTCAGGGGAGGCTAGTATAGGACCCCCCACTGGGGCCAGGTCCTTTTCTTCAGGGGAGGCTAGTATAGGACCCCCCACTGGGGCCAGGTCCTTTTCTTCAGGGGAGGCTAGTATAGGACCCCCCACTGGGGCCAGGTCCTTTTCTTTAGGGGAGGCTAGTATAGGACCCCCCCACTGGGGCCAGGTCCTTTTCTTCAGGGGAGGCTAGTATAGGACCCCCCACTGGGGCCAGGTCCTTTTCTTCAGGGGAGGCTTGTATAGGACCCCCCACTGGGGCCAGGTCCTTTTCTTTAGGGGAGGCTTGTATAGGACCCCCTACTGGGGCCAGGTCCTTTTCTTCAGGGGAGGCTTGTATAGGACCCCCTACTGGGGCCAGGTCCTTTTCTTTAGGGGAGGCTTGTATAGGACCCCCCACTGCGGGCCAGGTCCTCCTGGACCAAGTCTCTTTGACCACACAGTGGGCGGTCTGTCGCACAGTCCGGACCTGTTGATGCTTTTTAAAATGTTAAAATACAGAGTTTTCTTATCTGCCTTCACCAAAGTCGATGCTTCCGGGTGGGTGGTCTTTAGCAGGGGGCCGGTGAGCCCCCCTAGCCCCGGGCTGAGGGAGATGTCTGGAAAAGGGTCTGCAGGGTCCGGCTCGGTCTTCTTTTGTCTGTAGTCGTTGAGGAGGCTCCTCTCCGCCCCGGTCAGCCTCAGCCTCCACAGCTCCAGGAGCCTCCAGGCCCAGCAGGGAGCCCAGGGCCCTGGGGTCACTCAGGGCCTGAGGGTCACCCAGGGCCCGGGGGTCACTCAGGGCCCGGGGGTCACTCAGGGCCCGGGGGTCGCCCAGGGCCTAGGGGTCACCCAGGGCCCGGGGGTCACTCAGGGCCTGGGGGTCACTCAGCGTCGGCCCCACTGCCTCCACCAGCTGCTGCAGGCAGAGTCTTTGTTCGCAGCAGCGCCCCCGTTAGTCCAGGGGTGGCACTGCTGCTTATGTCCATCCCTGCCTTGTGTATTAAAGGTTCTCTCAACAACCGTAACAGAGAGTCAGACTGTGGGCACCTTTCATGATTTAAAAGGGCCCACGACTTAAAAACACCCTGATAAAAAGGAGGCAGTCCACTTAGCTTTAAGATGCTGGAGTCTATTAAAAACAGAGCAGTATCCAGCCCCAGGTGGTCAGCACGTCTGAGGATGCAGCTGGCCACGTCTCGCCACACTCAAACCCCCGGACACGTTAAAAACCTCTGAATAAACTAGTCTAAAAGTGGCTGTCCGGCTGGCCAGGTGGACAAGGCCCTGCCCCCCCTCTCTGGCTAAAAACAGCCCCCCCTGTGGCACCCAGTGTAGACCCTCCCAAAAGAAGTCCACCATCTTCTTCTGAGGGAGGGTCTAAACACGTTAGCCGGTGCCACAGTTGGGATGTGATAAGATTGTTTAAAACCAGCACTCTACCTTTAAAAGACATCTGGGGGAGCAGCCACTTCCACTTGGAAAGCTTCCCTTCTATCTTTTCTGTGACGCCCTCCCAGTTCTTCTGGACCATGTTTTTTTCCGAGATATATTCCTAAATACTTAAAACCGTCCTTCTGCCACACCAGGTTCTGGGGAAGAACCGGGAGGCCGCCACGCCACTCCCCCACAGCGAGGGCTTCGCTTTTCCTCCAGTTCACCCTCGCTGATGATGCCGTGCTAAAATCCTGTACAATGTGGTTTAAAAGGTCGCCATCTTTCTGGCTACTAATAAAAACGACAATGTCGTCGGCATACGCCGATAAAATCATCTTCCTATTAAAACCAGGTAAAACCAGACCATGCAGGCTAGAGCGTATCTTGATGAGGAGGGGCTCGAGGGAGAGTGCGTAGAGCATCCCGGACAGAGCACAGCCCTGCCGGACCCCTCTACCCACTCTAAAAGGAGCACACAGCCTGCCGTTTATCTTCAGCACACTCTCAACATCACTGTACATCACCTTGATCTGGGCTATGAAACCAGTGCTGAACCTAAACTTCCCCAGAACTTTCCAGAGGAAGCCGTGCTCAACGCGGTCAAAAGCCTTTTCCTGGTCTAGAGAAATTCAACTCAATTCAATTCAGTTTATTTGTAAAGCCCAATTTCACAAATTACAAATTAGTCTAGGAGTGCTTTACAGTCTGTACACATAGACATCCCTGACCTTTGACCTTTGACCTCACATCGGACCAGGAACAACTCCCAAATAACCTTCAGGGTGAAAAAAAGGAAGAACCCTTCAGGAGAGAACAGAGGAGGATCCTCTCAAGGATGGACAGAACAATAGATGTCATGTGACCAGAAGACAGATTAGAGTTAAAATACATTCAAGGAATCTGACAGAGTTTATCAATAGTTCATATTTAGGCAAATTCCACCATGGAGAGTCTGGAGACCTCCACCATCCATCACGATATGGAGGCAGAGAGGAGGAGTGGGCGGAGTCTCAACAGTGGGCGGAGTCTCAACAGTGGGCGGAGTCTCAACAGTGGGCGGAGTCTCAACAGTGGGTGGAGTCTCAACAGTGGGCGGAGTCCCAGCAGGGCAGTGGCACAGCTGGTGTCAGGGCCTCAGGACCCAACCATGGATGGTCCATCAGCAGATGGATCTATGCCGTCTCAGAGGGTCACATGACCCCATGAGACGTGAAGTCAGAAGGACTCCGGGGAGAAGCAGAGTTAGTCATGTGTGATGGAGAGATGAAGATTCATCCATAGGAGAAAGAGAAGAGGAGAGAGGTGCTCAGTGCATCCTAAAGGTCCCCAGCAGCTATCAGCCTCTAGCAGCATCTCCAGGTGTGGACCAGGTGAACCTGACTCAGCCCTGACTATCAGCTCTGTCACAGAGGTCTACTCTGAGAGTTTTTAGCTACATGTCAGTTAGACATCTGGTGTAGAAACTTTTGACTAACGGTGAACACTCCGGTAGTATAAACTAAAGTTATAAGGTTGTGGTCTGACAGAAGAGGATTCTGTGGGAAGACCTTCAGATGCTCAAGGTCAACGCCATATGAAGAACAAGATCAAGCGTGTGGCCAAAGCTGTGAGTGGGTTTCTGTACTCTCTGATGAAAGCCGATCGAGTCCAACAATGAGATGAATGCAGTACCTAGGCAATCATTATCAACATCCACATGAATATACCATCTCCTACAATAATAACTTTATCAGTTTTAAGAACCAAACTTGATATAAACTCTGAACGTTCTGATATAAACTCTGAATATGGACCGGGTGGCCGGTACAGAATCACAAATAGAATCGGCTGTAATGTTTTCCAGGTTGGACGAAAGACTAAGAACAAGGCTTTCAAATGAGTCGTAATTTAATTTAGGTTTAGGATTTATTAAAAGGCTCGAGTCAAAGATGGCTGCTACTCCACCTCCTCGACCTCCTCCACCTCCTGGAGGAATGTGAGTATTAATCTGAGCTGGAGGAGTCGACTCATTGAGGCAGACATATTCTTCATGGCGCAGCAGGTTTCAGTTAGACAACATAAATCAATGTGATTATCTGTTATTAAATCATTTAGTAACACAGCTTTAGATGACAGAGATCTAATATTTAGGAGACCACATTTAATAGTCCTGTTTTTTTGCACTGCTGAAATAATGGTGTTAACTTGTATAAGGTTATTGTGTACGACTCCTCTTGTGTTTACTTTAGATTTATTTAATTTAAGTGGCCGTGGGACAGACACAGTCTTCACAGTCTCTATTCTAGAGTAATGGATGGGTAACTGCTTGACAAGAAGAGCAGAGAAGGGTGTTAAACTACAACTCTGCTCCCGGTTCCTGATCTGAACCCCGGGTTGTCATGGATACGGTGATCAACGTGGTCATATTCGCAGAAATGAGACGCGCTCCTTCCAACGTGGGATGGACGCCGTCCCTCCTCATCAGATCAGGTTTTCCCCAGAAAGTCTTCCAGTTGTCTACGTAGCCCACCTTATTCGCTGGGCACCACTTCGACAGCCAGCGGTTGACCATGTGTACTGTCGGCAGTCCGGATGCATCCTTCTCCACACGTCCACCAGGCCATGAGAATGGACCAGCCTCCTCAGAACCTGCTTTGAAGCTGGATGTGGCTCTGTGTGGTTTCTGTCTTTAAAATCATAAAATCATCTTCTGTGCAGTTAACCCCCCCCCCCCCAAGAATAAAAAATCCTCCGAGGCACAGTCATTTAAAACATCATTAATTTTAGATAAAAATAGTTTCCTCTCTGTTCCAGTTGTTGGAGCATAAACATTTATTAAAACAACAGTAAAAAGGTCGAACCATGCTTTCACTAGGAACAGCTTCCCCTCGACGATGTGTTTGACCTCCAGTGACTTGGGACTGAAGGCCCTGGAGAAGAGGAAGCCCACTCCTCCGCTGAGGTTGGTGTTGTGGCTCAGGAGGACTTCCCCCCCCCACTCCCTCCTCCAGTCCGCCTCGTTGGTGCTGTCGCTGTGCGTCTCTTGTAAGAAGAGAACATCATTGGCTTTCATCTTGTTAAATTCATAAATAGATGTTCTCTTCTTACAATCTCTCGCTCCATTCACGTTTAAAACTACGACTCTGAATGTGCTCATTAAAAGAAAAGAGTTTAAAAAACAAATAAAACTTAAAAACAACAAATCAATTAAAAGACACATTGGAGCTCTCCACCGCCTCCTGCTGGATGCACTCCTTTACTTTTGATAAAAACTTCTTAATCCTAAAAACCTTTTGTTTGTCAATTCTTTTCTTTTTCATGTGGTATCGGCAAGACTGCACAAACGCCCCGAGGTCAGGGAAGTGATCCCTGACCTCCCGGAGCGCCTGACGGACCCGGGCCGTCCGCACCAGCTGCCGTTGGCTCGCCCCGCTTCGAGCAGACCCTGGCGGTGTGCCCCTCCTCCCCGCACTTAAAGCACTTCATCGCCGATGAAGATGCAAAGATGTTGTAGTCCCAATCATCTACTCGGACCCGGAAGCGCAGGTTGAGCTCCTGGCTCCGGTCCTTGAGTATCATATAAACCGTCCTGCGGTAACTCAGGATATGCTTCATCAAGCTCTCCTTGAAGCCCGAAGACATCTCCCTGATCGGGGAGACCAGCTTGCCGTGCCGGGAGAGCTCTCTGCTCAGGTACTCATCGGTGATGAACGGAGGGACGTTCAGGTACTCATCGGTGATGAACGGAGGGACGTTCAGGTACTCATCGGTGATGAACGGAGGGACGTTCAGGTACTCATCGGTGATGAACGGAGGGACGTTCAGGTACTCATCGGTGATGAACGGAGGGACGTTGGACACGAGGACGCGGACGGACGGCATACAAGTTTTTTAGTTATGACCCCAAATATCATCAATATGTCTAAGGGGTTACCCCGCCAAAATAAAAGCTTGGTGTCCAAATGTTGGAGCTCTTTAAAGCCAGAACGCTTTGACTTGTTCCCATGATGCACTGCTGCCCTCCTGTAACGCGTTCAAGTCAACGGTGTGCCACGTTTATTAATGCAACAAATTACTCATACGTTTATATTCATACATTTATTTTTATACGTTTATATTCATACGTTTATATTCATACATTTATTTTTATACGTTTATATTCATACGTTTATATTCATAAATTTATATTTATACGTTTATATTCATACATTTATATTCATACATTCAACGGTGTGCCACCTTTATTAATGCAACAAATTACAAATATCAAGAAAGAAAAGTTAATTGGCCCGACTTGGCCCTTGTTCAGCTGGTGGAGAATATCTATACAGCCATTAATAAGAATGAATTTGCTATTGGCATATTCCTAGATCTTTCTAAAGCCTTTGATACTGTCGATTATGTAATATTACTTGATAAGTTACATAGATATGGTTTTCAAAATGTCACTTTGAAATGGCTGTGTGATTATGTTTATAACCGTGAGCAATACGTGTATGCTAATGGTTGTTTTTCATCCAAAGTTGGGATGTCATGTGGAGTTCCTCAGGGATCTATACTTGGACCCCTATTATTCCTCATTTACATCAATGACCTAGCTGCTGTATCCCCATCCTTTACACCCATTCTGTTTGCTGATGATACAAATTTGATATTAACTCACAAGAATTTTGATTCACTCATTAAGGAAGCTAATTCTGGCATAGCTATGCTATCCGAATGGTTTCTTGCTAATAAGTTATCACTAAATGTAAAAGAAATCAAACTTTATTGTGTTTTCAAGTAAAAATAAAACGTACTGTCAACATAGAGCTAAGCTATTTATTGATGGGATTGAAATTAATCAAGTTTCATCCACCAAATTTCTAGGTATCCTAAGAACATTTCCATCCAGTAACAACAAAGTTTCAAGATCACTTGGTATCATCAGACGAATCAGGGGGTTGGTTCATCAGGCATGCATCTTAACCCTTTACAATAGTTTAATTTATCCATATCTCATCTACGGCAGTATTGTCTGGGCAAGTACATATCCATCTAATTTACACAAATTACTCATTTCGCAAAAACAATTTGTAAGAATAGCTACCTCCTCCAGCTCCTCGGCTCCTTCTGCTCCTCTGTTTAATAAATTCAATATATTGTCTATCTCTGACATTAACACAGTCCAGACCTGTTCATTCATCTATAGATGCACGTACCTTGCTCATATGCTCCCTACACCTTTCAAAGAATATTTTAAGACCAATTCTCAAGTTCACGATTTCAACACCAGACGATCTGCTAACCTCCATCCTCCCTTCAGTACCACTCTCAGCCAGTTCTCCATCAAACAGAGGGTCTTTACTCTGGAATAATCACATTCCTATTGCTAACTCTTCATCTTCATCAGTGACTTCAAACATAGATTAAGGGCCAGCCTGGTGAATGAAGCCTCTTCATCATCTTCAGAGTGTTTTGTATTCCTTGATGTGTATTGTTGTTTGTTTTAGCACGTTATTATGTTATTCTTGTTTATTATTCATTACTTTAGGTGAGAACCTTGCATAAGCCCTTTGGGTTTCTTTTCTCACCTGCACTCATTTCTGTCTTTTTTAGTAATGTTACATTTGTTACTTATTTTTGTTCAAATAAATAAATAAAATAAATGTATCCACAAAGATGTGATGTTAAAGAGGCCACGCCCCCTGAGAGGCCATGCCAGGCTTGCTCAAACTCCATCACCGGTGAACAGCGCGCAGTGCATTCTGGGTAGATGTGTGTCCGACTTGATGCTGACCTAATGCGCACGTGGTCAACCTCACTGCGTGGCCCAGTGCATGATGGGAAATGTGTGGTTGCAACACTTAACCTCGCTTGTCGTCTATCAGTCGGTTTAATCTGAAGACTTCTCTCGTGCATCATAAAGATTATTCATACGTTTATATTAATACATTTATATTTAAACAATGTTTATATTCATATGTATATTACATTACATGTCATTTAGCTGACGCTTTTATCCAAAGCAACTTACAATCCTGTTACATTCATACACTGTAGATGCAGCTACAGGGAGCAACTCAGGGTTAAGTGTCTTGCTCAAGGACGATAGGGCGGGGATCGAACCTCCAACCCCGTGATTGAAAGACGGGCCTGCTACCCACCTACCCATAGTCACAACCCAATGTTGTGACTATACAATGTTTATATTTATATGTTTATCTTCATACGTTTATATTCATACATTTGTATTTCTACAATGTTTATTTTCATACGTTTATATTCATACGTTTATATTTATACGTTTGTATTCATACTTTTATATTCATACGTTTATATTTCTACAATATTTATTTTCATATGTTTATATTAATACGTTTATATTTATACATTTATATTTATACAATGTTTATATTCATACTTTTATATTCATACGTTTATATTCATACGTTTATATTCATACATTTATATTTATACGTTTATTCTCATATGTTTATATTAATACGTTCATATTCATACGTTTATATTTATACGTTTGTATTCATACTTTTATATTCATAAGTTTATACTTATATATACGTTTATATTCATAGGTTTATATTTATACAATGTTTATATTTATACATACGTTTATATTCATAGGTTTGTATTTATACGTTTATATTCATACGTTTATATTCATACATTTATATTTCTACAATGTTTATTTTCATACGTTTATATTCATACGTTTATATTCATACGTTTATATTCATACGTTTGTATTCATACTTTTATATTCATACTTTTATATTAATACGTTTATATTCATACTTTTATATTTATACAATGTTTATATTCATACTTTTATATTCATATGTTTATATTCATACGTTTGTATTTATACAATGTTTATATTCATATGTTTATATTCATACGTTTATATTTATACAATGATTATATTTATGTTATATTCATACGTTTATATTCATACATTTATATTTATACGTTTATATTCATAATTTTATATTCATACGTTTATATTCATACGTTTATATTCATACTTTTATATTCATATGTTTATATTCATACTTTTATATTCATACGTTTATATTCATACTTTTATATTTATACAATGTTTATATTCATACTTTTATATTCATACGTTTATATTCATACGTTTGTATTTATACAATGTTTATATTCATATGTTTATATTCATACGTTTATATTTATACAATGTTTATATTTATACAATGATTATATTTATGTTATATTCATACGTTTATATTCATACATTTGTATTTCTACAATGTTTATTTTCATACGTTTATATTCATACGTTTTTATTTATACGTTTATATTCATACGTTTATATTCATACATTTATATTTCTACAATGTTTATTTTCATACATTTATATTCATACGTTTATATTCATACTTTTATATTCATATGTTTATATTCATACTTTTATATTCATACTTTTATATCCATACATTTATATTCATACGTTTATATTTATACGTTTATATTCATACAATGTTTATATTCATACTTTTATATTTATACAATGTTTATATTCATACGTTTGTATTTATACAATGTTTATATTCATATGTTTATATTCATACGTTTATATTTATACAATGTTTATATTTATACAATGTTTATATTTATGTTATATTGATACGTTTATATTCATACATTTATATTTATACGTTTATATTCATAATTTTATATTGATACGTTTATATTCATACATTTGTATTTCTACAATGTTTATTTTCATACGTTTATATTCATACGTTTTTATTTATACGTTTATATTTATAAGTTTATATTCATACGTTTTTATTTATACGTTTATATTTATACGTTTATATTCATACGTTTATATTCATACATTTGTATTTCTACAATGTTTATATTTATACAATGATTATATTTATGTTATATTCATACGTTTATATTCATACATTTGTATTTCTACAATGTTTATTTTCATACGTTTATATTCATAAGTTTTTATTTATACGTTTATATTTATACGTTTATATTCATACAATGTTTATATTCATACGTTTGTAATCATACGTTCATATTCATTTATATTTATACAATGTTTATATTCATATATTTATATTCATACATTTATATTTATACGTTTATATTCATACCATTATATTCATAAATTTATATTGATACGTTTATATGTATACGTTTATATTTATACAATGTTTATATTCATACGTTTATATTTATACAATATTTATATTCATACATTTATATGTATACAATGTTTATATTCATACTTTTATATTCATACGTTTATATTCATACATTTATCTTTATACATTTATATTCATATGTTTATATTTATACAATGTTTATATTCATACGTTTATATTTATATGACTTGTATCGTTGACTTTCTTGAAGAAATGTTCCTCTCTGAATTCCTGTAGTTGTGTTTGTACTCGTGGTTGATGCACCTGTTGTAAGGGGTGGGGCTAGCACCGAGGTGTTGAAGGTGGTCGGGTCGTGGGTGAAGAGTAGCTCCGCCTCCTCAGGGCTGGTCTTCGGGTGGTCTCAGACCTCCACTGAGAGACTCTGCTGTGTTTCAGATGATGGTAACGAGAGGATCAGCTGGCCCAGGACGGAGCCTTGAGGGACCCCAGTAGTGAGAGGAAGAAGAGGGGACCCAGGACGGAGCCTTGAGGAACCCCACAGTGAGAGGAAGAGGATCAGACATATATCCTCTCCTTGAGAGAACACATGTAGTACTCTAGAGAACACATGTAGTACTGTAGTACTTCTTCATCCTGTAGTTGTAGAAAAAACTGAAATAAGTCTAACTGTTACATTTTATTAACAACTCAAAATCACAGAATCTATAACATACAACATATGTGTATGTGTCATATATATATATATATATATATATATATATATATATATATATATATATATATAGACACGTGTATATATAAACTACATTCATAAGAATCTCTAACGAGGCTCGTTCATGTTCATCAGGTTATTAAAGTTATTGATTAGTCTGTAGATATTTAATTACTGGATTATTAGTTTATGAACATTCAGAAAATAGTAAACAAATGAGAAATAAAAACTTTAACATGAGTAAAGAATATAAAACGCTTCTGGAACCAGATGTCATCAAAGTTCCCACGCTGGGTGTGACAGTAAAGTAGCATCAACCGTTTCCAGTGGACCGGTCTGATTGGATGTCGGCTCAGGAGTGGGCGGGGTCAGACTGAGTTACAGCTCCTGTTGAACTAAATCATTCCTTATCAGTCTGAACTTGACCTAACTTAAGTTAACATTACGCAAGTGAAGTTTTGTAAAGTTGTAACTTAAGTTAACTGAATCCGTTTGTTAGCTGTTGCTAGCTAACATGAACGCACAACTAGAACTTAACAAGCTTTTACTTTATCGTCATCCGACTAATCAGTCAGGAACCCCCATCAGCTCCTTTTATTCAGTCCAGAGTCCAGAACTCAAGTTCCTGGTTTCTGACCCGGCTGGTGAGTCCACTGTGATGGAGCAACATGTTTATTTAAAAACACATAGATCCTGGAATGAGCTTCAGAGGCTTCATTCAGAGCAGGTTGTCGAAGCTGTGGCGGTGCGTTGGGGGTCAGGAGAGGTGGTTGAAGCGGTCGCGGTGCGTTCAGGGCCCTCTGATGTCTAAGTTGTGGCGGTGCGTTGGGGTCAGGAGAGGTGGTTGAAGCGGTCGCGGTGCGTTCAGGGCCCTCTGATGTCTAAGTTGTGGCGGTGCGTTGGGGTCAGGAGAGGTGGTTGAAGCGGTCGCGGTGCGTTCAGGGCCCTCTGATGTCTAAGTTGTGGCGGTGCATTCAGGGCCCGCTGACGTGGCCCCTGCGGGGCAGGCCCAGGGGGCTCTGCCGGCTCTCCAGGGCGTTCTGGACCAGGTCCTTCCACTGGTCCTCGGAGATCTCGGAGGCCCATGGCGGCACGCCGAGCGTCGGCAGCGCCACGGCCGCCATGGTCCTCTTCACCAGGTCCACGTGGTCTGAGGGAGACAGGAAGTGATGTCATCAGACAGCGCGCCGCCGAAGGGAACTCCCGAGACTCGCAACCCACCGGGGTCCATGGGGATGGAGGAGCGGCTCCTCACGGCCGCCGCCCCCTCGGGGTCCTCCTCGTCATCGCTGTCGGTGGGCGGGGCTTCGGGGAGCTGCAGCCCCATCAGCTGCGGCCAATCAGAGCAGGTGAGGTGAAACCAACGCGTGTTACGTCCTCTGATGCCACCAACACGTCAAGATAATACAAATAATAGTGATGGTAATTGTGATAATAGTGATGTAATAATAATAATAATAGTGATGTAATAGTGATGGTAATAATAATAATAATAATAGTGATGGTAATTGTGATAATAGTGATGTAATAATAATAATAATAGTGATGTAATAGTGATGGTAATAATAATAATAATAATAGTGATGGTAATTGTGATAATAGTGATGTAATAATAATAATAATAATAATAATAATAATAATAATAGTGATGGTAATAGTGATGGTAATAATAATAATAATAATAATATCAGTGTCAGCCGATCACCGATAATACCGATCACTGAAATAGTCTCTGCCGATCCCATAATACCGATCACAATGTCGATTGAAGCATTCTATTTATTGTGTAGAATTATTGCCTAGGACTATGAGGAAATACACATCTAAAGCACCTCAAACATTAAAGAAATTACAGATATGTTAGTGTATGATTTGTCGACATCTTATTTTGAAAAACGGATGTTGTTTCACGTGGCTCTTTCCGCTAACTTTGCAAAACCGGATGTTGTGTCATGTAAATCCTTCCGCTAACAGTTAGCATTCTATCAGGAGCGCGCAAGGGTTTTCATAAAGTTATCGGGTAACTTTATCAAAACCCTCGCGCGCTCCTGATCGTATGTGTGTGCCCTGAACATCAGTCTATAGTCAGACATGTGAACATCAGTCTGTAGGGTCAGACGTGTGAACATCAGTCTATAGGGTCAGACATGTGAACATCAGTCTATAGTCAGACATGTGAACATCAGTCTGTAGGGTCAGACATGTGAACATCAGTCTATAGTCAGACATGTGAACATCAGTCTGTAGGGTCAGACGTGTGAACATCAGTCTATAGTCAGACGTGTGAACATCAGTCTATAGTCAGACATGTGAACATCAGTCTGTAGGGTCAGACATGTGAACATCAGTCTGTAGGGTCAGACATGTGAACATCAGTCTGTAGGTCAGACATGTGAACATCAGTCTATAGGGTCAGACATGTGAACATCAGTCTATAGGGTCAGACATGTGAACATCAGTCTGTAGGGTCAGACATGTGAACATCAGTCTGTAGGTCAGACATGTGAACATCAGTCTATAGGGTCAGACATGTGAACATCAGTCTGTAGGGTCAGACATGTGAACATCAGTCTGTAGGTCAGACATGTGAACATCAGTCTATAGGGTCAGACATGTGAACATCAGTCTATAGGGTCAGACATGTGAACATCAGTCTATAGGGTCAGACGTGAACATCAGTCTATAGTCAGACATGTAAACATCAGTCTATAGTCAGACATGTGAACATCAGTCTATAGGGTCAGACATGTGAACATCAGTCTATAGGGTCAGACATGTGAACATCAGTCTATAGGGTCAGACATGTGAACATCAGTCTATAGTCAGACATGTGAACATCAGTCTATAGGGTCAGACATGTGAACATCAGTCTATAGGGTCAGACATGTGAACATCAGTCTATAGTCAGACATGTGAACATCAGTCTATAGTCAGACATGTGAACATCAGTCTATAGGGTCAGACATGTGAACATCAGTCTATAGGGTCAGACATGTGAACATCAGTCTATAGTCAGACATGTGAACATCAGTCTATAGGGTCAGACATGTGAACATCAGTCTATAGTCAGACATGTGAACATCAGTCTATAGGGTCAGACATGTGAACATCAGTCTATAGTCAGACATGTGAACATCAGTCTATAGGTTCAGACATGTGAACATCAGTCTATAGTCAGACATGTGCACATCAGTCTATAGGGTCAGACATGTGAACATCAGTCTATAGTCAGACATGTGAACATCAGTCTATAGGGTCAGACATGTGAACATCAGTCTATAGGGTCAGACATGTGAACATCAGTCTATAGTCAGACATGTGAACATCAGTCTATAGGGTCAGACATGTGAACATCAGTCTATAGTCAGACATGTGAACATCAGTCTATAGGGTCAGACATGTGAACATCAGTCTATAGTCAGACATGTGAACATCAGTCTATAGGGTCAGACATGTGAACATCAGTCTATAGGGTCAGACATGTGAACATCAGTCTGTAGGGTCAGACATGTGAACATCAGTCTATAGTCAGACATGTGAACATCAGTCTATAGGGTCAGACATGTGAACATCAGTCTATAGTCAGACATGTGAACATCAGTCTATAGGGTCAGACATGTGAACATCAGTCTATAGGGTCAGACATGTGAACATCAGTCTGTAGGGTCAGACATGTGAACATCAGTCTATAGTCAGACATGTGAACATCAGTCTATAGGGTCAGACATGTGAACATCAGTCTATAGGGTCAGACATGTGAACATCAGTCTATAGGTCAGACATGTGAACATCAGTCTATAGGGTCAGACATGTGAACATCAGTCTGTAGGGTCAGACATGTGAACATCAGTCTATAGTCAGACATGTGAACATCAGTCTATAGGGTCAGACATGTGAACATCAGTCTATAGTCAGACATGTAAACATCAGTCTATAGCGTCAGACATGTGAACATCAGTCTATAGTCAGACATGTGAACATCAGTCTATAGGGTCAGACATGTGAACATCAGTCTATAGGGTCAGACATGTGAACATCAGTCTGTAGGGTCAGACATGTGAACATCAGTCTATAGTCAGACATGTGAACATCAGTCTATAGGGTCAGACATGTGAACATCAGTCTATAGGGTCAGACATGTGAACATCAGTCTATAGGGTCAGACATGTGAACATCAGTCTATAGGGTCAGACATGTGAACATCAGTCTATAGTCAGACATGTGAGCATCAGTCTATAGGGTCAGACATGTGAACATCAGTCTATAGGGTCAGACATGTGAACATCAGTCTATAGGGTCAGACATGTGATCATCAGTCTATAGGGTCAGACATGTGAACATCAGTCTATAGGTCAGACATGTGAACATCAGTCTATAGTCAGACATGTGAGCATCAGTCTATAGGGTCAGACATGTGAACATCAGTCTATAGGGTCAGACATGTGAACATCAGTCTGTAGGGTCAGACATGTGAACATCAGTCTATAGGGTCAGACATGTGAACATCAGTCTATAGGATCAGACATGTGAACATCAGTCTATAGGGTCAGACATGTGAACATCAGTCTATAGGGTCAGACATGTGAACATCAGTCTATAGTTAGACATGTGAACATCAGTCTATAGTCAGACATGTGAACATCAGTCTATAGTCAGACATGTGAACATCAGTCTATAGGGTCAGACATGTGAACATCAGTCTATAGGGTCAGACATGTGAACATCAGTCTATAGTCAGACATGTGAACATCAGTCTATAGGGTCTGACATGTGAACATCAGTCTATAGTCAGACATGTGAACATCAGTCTATAGGGTCAGACATGTGAACATCAGTCTATAGGGTCAGACATGTGAACATCAGTCTATAGGGTCAGACATGTGAACATCAGTCTATAGGGTCAGACATGTGAACATCAGTCTATAGTCAGACATGTGAACATCAGTCTATAGGGTCAGACATGTGAACATCAGTCTATAGGGTCAGACATGTGAACATCAGTCTATAGGGTCAGACATGTGAACATCAGTCTATAGTCAGACATGTGAACATCAGTCTATAGGGTCAGACATGTGAACATCAGTCTATAGGTCAGACATGTGAACATCAGTCTATAGGGTCAGACATGTGAACATCAGTCTATAGTCAGACATGTGAACATCAGTCTATAGGGTCAGACATGTGAACATCAGTCTATAGTCAGACATGTGAACATCAGTCTATAGGGTCAGACATGTGAACATCAGTCTATAGGGTCAGACATGTGAACATCAGTCTATAGGGTCAGACATGTGAACATCAGTCTATAGGGTCAGACATGTGAACATCAGTCTATAGGTCAGACATGTGAACATCAGTCTATAGGGTCAGACATGTGAACATCAGTCTATAGGGTCAGACATGTGAACATCAGTCTATAGTCAGACATGTGAACATCAGTCTATAGTCAGATATGTGAACATCAGTCTATAGGGTCAGACATGTGAACATCAGTCTATAGGGTCAGACATGTGAACATCAGTCTATAGGGTCAGACATGTGAACATCAGTCTATAGGGTCAGACATGTGAACATCAGTCTATAGGTCAGACATGTGAACATCAGTCTATAGGGTCAGACATGTGAACATCAGTCTATAGGGTCAGACATGTGAACATCAGTCTATAGTCAGACATGTGAACATCAGTCTATAGTCAGACATGTGAACATCAGTCTATAGGGTCAGACATGTGAACATCAGTCTATAGTCAGACATGTGAACATCAGTCTATAGGGTCAGACATGTGAACATCAGTCTATAGGGTCAGACATGTGAACATCAGTCTATAGTCAGACATGTGAACATCAGTCTATAGGGTCAGACATGTGAACATCAGTCTATAGTCAGACATGTGAACATCAGTCTATAGGGTCAGACATGTGAACATCAGTCTATAGTCAGACATGTGAACATCAGTCTATAGGGTCAGACATGTGAACATCAGTCTATAGGGTCAGACATGTGAACATCAGTCTATAGTCAGACATGTGAACATCAGTCTATAGGGTCAGACATGTGAACATCAGTCTATAGTCAGACATGTGAACATCAGTCTATAGGGTCAGACATGTGAACATCAGTCTATAGTCAGACATGTGAACATCAGTCTATAGGGTCAGACATGTGAACATCAGTCTATAGGGTCAGACATGTGAACATCAGTCTATAGTCAGACATGTGAACATCAGTCTATAGGGTCTGACATGTGAACATCAGTCTATAGTCAGACATGTGAACATCAGTCTATAGGGTCAGACATGTGAACATCAGTCTATAGGGTCAGACATGTGAACATCAGTCTATAGGGTCAGACATGTGAACATCAGTCTATAGTCAGACATGTGAACATCAGTCTATAGGGTCAGACATGTGAACATCAGTCTATAGTCAGACATGTGAACATCAGTCTATAGGGTCAGACATGTGAACATCAGTCTATAGGGTCAGACATGTGAACATCAGTCTATAGTCAGACATGTGAACATCAGTCTATAGTCAGACATGTGAACATCAGTCTATAGGGTCAGACATGTGAACATCAGTCTATAGGGTCAGACATGTGAACATCAGTCTATAGTCAGACATGTGAACATCAGTCTATAGGGTCAGACATGTGAACATCAGTCTATAGTCAGACATGTGAACATCAGTCTATAGGGTCAGACATGTGAACATCAGTCTATAGTCAGACATGTGAACATCAGTCTATAGGTTCAGACATGTGAACATCAGTCTATAGTCAGACATGTGCACATCAGTCTATAGGGTCAGACATGTGAACATCAGTCTATAGTCAGACATGTGAACATCAGTCTATAGGGTCAGACATGTGAACATCAGTCTATAGGGTCAGACATGTGAACATCAGTCTATAGTCAGACATGTGAACATCAGTCTATAGGGTCAGACATGTGAACATCAGTCTATAGTCAGACATGTGAACATCAGTCTATAGGGTCAGACATGTGAACATCAGTCTATAGTCAGACATGTGAACATCAGTCTATAGGGTCAGACATGTGAACATCAGTCTATAGGGTCAGACATGTGAACATCAGTCTGTAGGGTCAGACATGTGAACATCAGTCTATAGTCAGACATGTGAACATCAGTCTATAGGGTCAGACATGTGAACATCAGTCTATAGTCAGACATGTGAACATCAGTCTATAGGGTCAGACATGTGAACATCAGTCTATAGGGTCAGACATGTGAACATCAGTCTGTAGGGTCAGACATGTGAACATCAGTCTATAGTCAGACATGTGAACATCAGTCTATAGGGTCAGACATGTGAACATCAGTCTATAGGGTCAGACATGTGAACATCAGTCTATAGGTCAGACATGTGAACATCAGTCTATAGGGTCAGACATGTGAACATCAGTCTGTAGGGTCAGACATGTGAACATCAGTCTATAGTCAGACATGTGAACATCAGTCTATAGGGTCAGACATGTGAACATCAGTCTATAGTCAGACATGTAAACATCAGTCTATAGCGTCAGACATGTGAACATCAGTCTATAGTCAGACATGTGAACATCAGTCTATAGGGTCAGACATGTGAACATCAGTCTATAGGGTCAGACATGTGAACATCAGTCTGTAGGGTCAGACATGTGAACATCAGTCTATAGTCAGACATGTGAACATCAGTCTATAGGGTCAGACATGTGAACATCAGTCTATAGGGTCAGACATGTGAACATCAGTCTGTAGGGTCAGACATGTGAACATCAGTCTATAGTCAGACATGTGAACATCAGTCTATAGGGTCAGACATGTGAACATCAGTCTATAGTCAGACATGTGAACATCAGTCTATAGGGTCAGACATGTGAACATCAGTCTATAGGGTCAGACATGTGAACATCAGTCTATAGGGTCAGACATGTGAACATCAGTCTATAGTCAGACATGTGAACATCAGTCTATAGGGTCAGACATGTGAACATCAGTCTATAGTCAGACATGTGAACATCAGTCTATAGGTCAGACATGTGAACATCAGTCTATAGGTCAGACATGTGAACATCAGTCTATAGGGTCAGACATGTGAACATCAGTCTATAGGGTCAGACATGTGAACATCAGTCTATAGTCAGACATGTGAACATCAGTCTATAGGGTCAGACATGTGAACATCAGTCTATAGTCAGACATGTGAACATCAGTCTATAGGGTCAGACATGTGAACATCAGTCTATAGGGTCAGACATGTGAACATCAGTCTATAGTCAGACATGTGAACATCAGTCTATAGGGTCAGACATGTGAACATCAGTCTATAGTCAGACATGTGAACATCAGTCTATAGGGTCAGACATGTGAACATCAGTCTATAGTCAGACATGTGAACATCAGTCTATAGGGTCAGACATGTGAACATCAGTCTATAGGGTCAGACATGTGAACATCAGTCTATAGTCAGACATGTGAACATCAGTCTATAGGGTCTGACATGTGAACATCAGTCTATAGTCAGACATGTGAACATCAGTCTATAGGGTCAGACATGTGAACATCAGTCTATAGGGTCAGACATGTGAACATCAGTCTATAGGGTCAGACATGTGAACATCAGTCTATAGTCAGACATGTGAACATCAGTCTATAGGGTCAGACATGTGAACATCAGTCTATAGTCAGACATGTGAACATCAGTCTATAGGGTCAGACATGTGAACATCAGTCTATAGGGTCAGACATGTGAACATCAGTCTATAGTCAGACATGTGAACATCAGTCTATAGTCAGACATGTGAACATCAGTCTATAGGGTCAGACATGTGAACATCAGTCTATAGGGTCAGACATGTGAACATCAGTCTATAGTCAGACATGTGAACATCAGTCTATAGGGTCAGACATGTGAACATCAGTCTATAGTCAGACATGTGAACATCAGTCTATAGGGTCAGACATGTGAACATCAGTCTATAGTCAGACATGTGAACATCAGTCTATAGGTTCAGACATGTGAACATCAGTCTATAGTCAGACATGTGCACATCAGTCTATAGGGTCAGACATGTGAACATCAGTCTATAGTCAGACATGTGAACATCAGTCTATAGGGTCAGACATGTGAACATCAGTCTATAGGGTCAGACATGTGAACATCAGTCTATAGTCAGACATGTGAACATCAGTCTATAGGGTCAGACATGTGAACATCAGTCTATAGTCAGACATGTGAACATCAGTCTATAGGGTCAGACATGTGAACATCAGTCTATAGTCAGACATGTGAACATCAGTCTATAGGGTCAGACATGTGAACATCAGTCTATAGGGTCAGACATGTGAACATCAGTCTGTAGGGTCAGACATGTGAACATCAGTCTATAGTCAGACATGTGAACATCAGTCTATAGGGTCAGACATGTGAACATCAGTCTATAGTCAGACATGTGAACATCAGTCTATAGGGTCAGACATGTGAACATCAGTCTATAGGGTCAGACATGTGAACATCAGTCTGTAGGGTCAGACATGTGAACATCAGTCTATA
>CM070100.1:182500-200000 GCA_036178185.1 Liparis tanakae | reverse complement strand
GATGGTAATAATGATTGTAATAATAATAATAATAATAATAGTGATGGTAATAATAATAATAATAATAATAATAGTGATGTAATAATAGTGATGGTAATAATGATTGTAATAATAATAATAATAGTGATGGTAATAATAATAATGCCGATGGTAATAATAATGCTGATGGTAATAATAATAATAATAATAATAATAATGCTGAGGGGCCTCACCTGTATCCTGTGCTGCAGTGGCTCCGTGGGGGGGGCGCCCCCCTCGCCCCCGTCCCCTCCCCCCACCCCGTCAGGCTCCTGGTTCAGAGGTTGGTAATAATATCCTCCATTGTTGACCTCCTCCTCCTCCTCCTCCTCCTCTCCATCCAGCTCCTCCCCCTCCCCCCCCCACATCGGCAGCAGCCCCCCCCCCGCCGGCCGCTCCTCCTCCCCCAGCTCGTCCTCAGAGTTCGGTAAGACTCTCTGGGGCCCCATGGCGGCGCTGCACACGTCCATCCACAGAGGACCTGAGGGGGAGGGAGCAGAGCGTCTCCTAGCTGCTTCCTCGTCTTCTAACAGACACACAGGGCTGTGAGGGGAGCATCTATGTCTCCTAGCTGCTTCCTCGTCTTCTAGCTGCTTCCTCGTCTCCTAACAGACACACAGAGCTGTGAGAGGGAGCATCTATGTCTCCTAGCTGCTTCCTCGTCTCCTAACAGACACACAGAGCTGTGAGAGGGAGCATCTATGTCTCCTAGCTGATTCCTCGTCTCCTAACAGACGCACAGCGCTGTGAGGGGAGCATCTATGTCTCCTAGCTGCTTCCTCGTCTCCTAACAGACACACAGAGCTGTGAGAGGGAGCATCTATGTCTCCTAGCTGCTTCCTTGTCTCCTAACAGACACACCGCTGTTTCTTCCTGCAGCAGGTAACGAAGCTAGTTAGCTGCTAGCTGAACTATTCTTCTGCAGTTTGTTATCATTTTCTGACCGGAAGAAGAACTAACTGTCATAGGTGTAGCATGTCTTACCTGTCTGCCCCTCTGTCTGTCTGCCTGCCTGTCTGTCGTTCCGCCTGTCTGTGTGTTCTTCAGGTTGCTAATCGGAGCCGTTAGCCGCTGCTAGCTGCAGCTGCTGATCGGAGCACTTCCGGTACGTCACGACGCAGCCAACGAGTGACGTCTGATGCACAATAGATATTTATTTTGAATAAATAACTTTATTAACAACCTACACATGAAGAGTGTAATAATTATTATATGGAAACAAAAGCTATAAAATTATGATACATATTATCATGGTTTATTCCGTCACATTAAACAAATCATTAATTTAATTAAGTTAAACTTATTTTATTTAATATATCTCTGCTTCATCTAGTCTGCTTTGATTATTATATATAACTTGTTATTTATCTTTTTTGTTTCTTAGACCACAAAAATGATTTAAAAATAAGTGTGAGATCACCATGTCTCACCAACACCGATGAAGGGCCGTTTCTCAATATGCGTACTTGTGCGTCCTTTCCTCTACTTGTGTCCTTTCCTCTCCTTGTGTCCTCGTGGACTCGTGAAACGTCATCAGTCTCAGGTTCATGTTCCAATTCAAAGTTCGCTTCTCTCGCTTCACGGTCAAAATGCCCGGATGTGACTTGCTCCTCCCACTTTACCCAGGATGCATCACAGGAGACTTGTGTGTACTCTGGCCAGCATATATCCCACAATGCATTTCACCAGCAACCGGAAACAATAGCAGAGGAGAAAATAAATAACTGACAGATGACTTTTTATAAATACTACTGTTGTTGAGTCAGGAATGTCATTTTAGGATGTTTTGTTTATTCGACTGTAAAAAATAATTTCCACTGAATAATTAGAATAAAGTCAGGAGAAGAACAGCTGATGTGGTGACGTCATCAAATAAGCAGCCGTTCCAATCGCAGAAAGACCGTCCTCCCGTCCTCCCGTCCTCGGAGTCTGGACTCCCGAGACCAGACTCCCAAGACCAGACTCCAGAAGAACACAAGTCTGCAGTCGTGTACTTTGAATTGAGAAACGGCCCTGTCTTTGAGGCGCTTCAGCCGGTGGGCGTGGCTTTGAGGTGCTGCTCTGTTTTCAGTCGGGTGGGCGTGGCTTTGAGGTGCTGCTCTGTTTTCAGTCGGGTGGGCGTGGCTTTGAGGTGCTGCTCTGTTTTCAGTCGGGTGGGCGTGGCTTTGAGGTGCTGCTCTGTCTTCAGCCGGGTGGGCGTGGCTTTGAGGTGCTGCTCTGTCTTCAGTCGGGTGGGCGTGGCCGTGTAGTCGGAGCGTCGCAGTACTTGTACCAACATGAAATACTCAAGTACACAAAACCAGCAAAAGACTTCAATTGTTTATCGTGTGATGTTTTTATGAAGTAACAGGTGCCTATGGATCAGAACGTCAAACACACGAATCACAAAGAAATGATGTTCAATACAACGACAATACATGTATTCATGACATGGTTAATATGTTCCTATTTGAGTGAATCCTTCATTTACATCCATAACTGGTGGAAGGCGCCTGTGGGTCACAGGTCAGAGGTCAGCGGCTCCGGCCCTCTCCGTGCGTTCTACGTCTATGACGTGAGTCTGGATCTGAAGTGTCCGCTTAATATCTAATAAATCAATAATATAAAATATATACAACTGCTTAAAAAACACTTTTTGGCACAGTTTTGTTTATTTTGAAAAGTCTGACCGGAAGCAGCATGATGTGATTAGATCAGGTTTCTCTTTCGATCAGCAGCCTCAGATACGCAATAATCAATAATTGGCGATATCGACAACCCCACTGGTGTCTTCCTGTGCACATGACGTCACAGACCCTAATAAATTAACCAATAAAATAATAATAATGGTAATAGTAATAATAATAATAGTAATAATAAAAAACAATGGTATTAAAATCGTAATTAGAAAATATATATTTATTTTATTTTATTTTTGTTTTCATAATACTGCTCGCTTTCACCTAGTTTTAACAATAATAACATGAAGAAGAATATAATAATAATAATAATAATAATAATAATAATAATAATAATAATAATAATAATAAAGTTGATTTAAATTGCAAGTCTGTCCATGGTCGTGAAAACAAAAACAAACAAAAAACAAATCAGCGTCATCTCAACAGGCAGGAAAGCATCATAACATGCATGATATTAAAAGATGGTTCATTCAAATACACGACAACACAACACCCCGCCAGCCGCAGAGGGAAGGCATGTGCTCTGCAATCATGATATCACCTCTGTGGTCCCAGGAAACCGGTCAGAGTGAGCCCTCCTCGCTGCTGCCCTCTCTGTGTCTCATAGTAACGATCACCTGCACAAACACACCGGGAGCTCGAGCTCTCCCTGACCGACGCACCGGACCCTCTGCCGGCTCCGGGACCTGAACCCTGCCGCGCCTCTGCGGACCCAAACCGATCATCGGTAACCGGGATCGATCCACTCAGACCGGATCGGAACCAGCGCGTGGCCTGCGGCGGGATCAGAGGCACCGGAGCGGAGGACGATGACGTCAGCGTGTGAAAGTCCCGAACCTGCCCGCGTGAGCTGATCGATCGTTTATCAGGTTAATTGATCTCCTTCTTGCAGAGCCAATCAGAAGTTAGTCGGATCAGCTGATTGGTTCCAGTGGTACAAGTATACAAAATACTACTTTATTATATATATATATATATATATATATATATATATATATATATATATATATATATATATATATAAATATATAGTGTATGTATATGTGTGTATATAAATATTGATGTTAATGTCTGTTTATTCTATATCTATATCTATATATCTATATATATTTATATATACATTTATATATATAGATGTATATCTAATATAATATAAACGTATAAATGTGTATATATATATATATATATATATATATATATATATATATATATATATATATATATATATATATATATATAAATCCAGCGAGCTGTTTGTGGATCTGAAGGTGCAAGTGGAGGTTTGGGGAATAATGAGTTCTAACCCTGCTTCCAGGTACACTTGTCTCCAGGGGCCCCCAGGTGCCTCCAGGCGCCCCCAGGGGCCCCCAGGTGTCTCCAGGTGCCTCCAGGCGTCCCCAGGGGCCCCCGGGTGTCTCCAGGCGTCTCCAGGTGTCTCCAGGCGTCTCCAGGCGTCTCCAGGTGTCTCCAGGCGTCTCCAGGCGCCCCCAGGTGTCTCCAGGGGCCCCCAGGTGTCTCCAGGTGCCTCCAGGCGTCCCCAGGGGCCCCCGGGTGTCTCCAGGCGTCTCCAGGTGTCTCCAGGCGTCTCCAGGCGCCCCCAGGTGCCTCCAGGCGCCTCCAGGCGTCTCCAGGTGTCTCCAGGCGTCTCCAGGCGCCCCCAGGTGTCTCCAGGCGCCCCCAGGTGTCTCCAGGGGCCCCCAGGTGTCTCCAGGCGTCTCCAGGGGCCCCAGGGCAGCATGCTGCCGGCCTCCATCCAGATCACGGGGGAGCTGCTGTCGGCGGCCGAGGTGCAGGACATCGTCGAGGGCCTGCAGGAGGACGGCGTGCGGCTGCTGTCCGTCCGCGGCTGCCAGCTGTCCGACCGCGGCTTCGCCCGCGTGTGCTCCGGCGTGGCGGCGTCCGGCTCGCTGGCGCAGCTCAACCTCAACCTGGGCGTCGTCTCCGGGGTCAGCCGGACCCGACACCTGGCCGACGCCCTGAAGGCCAACCGGTCGCTGCAGACCCTGTTGTGAGTACAGGTGTTCTGATTGGCTGTCACTGCTGGAGGTCAGGTGACCTCCCCGAGAGCTCACACTGCACATCCAACTACACATCCAACTACACACTGCACATCAAACTACACACTGCACATCCAACTACACGTCCAACTACACACTGCACATCAAACTACACACATATACAGGACTGTCTGAATATTGTGATAAAGTTCTTTATTTTCTGTATGTCATGCATTCTGGATTCATTACAAATCAACTGAAATATTGCAAGCCTTTTATTCTTTTAATATTGCTGATTATGGCTCACAGCTTAAGAAAAGTCAAACTCTAAACATTAGAATATCATGATAAAGTATTCTCTAGGGTATTCAACTCATCACTTGAATGTCTCATGAACTGGAAAGAAGCAGCGGACAGCTCAGAGGGTCCAAAGTCCTCTTTCCAGACCAAAGCAAGTGTTGAGTTTCATCTGGAAGTCAAGGCCCAGAGTCTGGAGAAAGGCTGGAGAGGAGCAACATCCCAGTGGATCAAATCCAGTGGGAAGCTCCCAGTCAGTGATGGTTTGGGAGCCATGCCAGCTGCTGGTGTTGGTCCACTGGGTTTCATCCAGTCCAGAGTCAATGCAGCTGTGGACCAAGAGACTTTAGAGTCTGCTGAAAAGCTCCATGGAGATGAGCATTTCATTTCCCAGCATGATCTGGCACCTGCCCAGTGCCAGAACCAGCAGTAACTGGTGTCCTGACCATGGCATTACTGGCCTCCATTGGCCTGAACCCCAGAGAGAATGTGTGGGGTGTTGTGAAGAGGAAGCTGAGAGACACCAGACCAACAATGCAGATGAGCTAAAGGCCCTAGTGAAGCCTCCTGGGCATCCATAACACCTCAGCAATGCCACAGGCGGATTGCCTCCATGCCACGCCGCATTGATGCAGTCATCCGTAAAAGGATTCCCAACAAGTCCTGAGTGCATTAATGGACATTTTACAATGTTTGATTTGCTGTTATTAATCTTTTATTTTACTTGGTCTGAGGAAATATTCTAATATTTAGAGATAGGATATTTGAGTTTTCTTCAGCTGTAAGCCATAATCAGCAATATTAAAAGAATAAAAGGCTTGCAACATTTCAGTTGATTTGTAATGAATCCAGAATGCATGACATACAGAAAATAAAGAACTTTATCACAATATTCTAATTTTCTGAGACAGTCCTGTATATGACCCTAAACCCACACATTCAACTAAGCGTCTCTCAATGCTCTGTAAACTCGATGTGATTGGCTCCTCAGTCTCCACGGCAGCCCGCTGCAGGACGCCGGGCTGCTGACCTTGAACTCGGCCCTGTCGACCCACCCGGCGCTGGTGTGTCTGGACCTGGGAGACTGCATGCTGGGAGACGAGGCGCTGGCGCTGGTCTGTGGGATGCTGCCGCCCGACGGGGCCAAGTCAGGTAACGACCACCTCCAGGGGCCAATGTGTCATAGTGGGTGAGCCCAGCAACCACAGGGAACCACATGGGAACTACAACCCACCACATGGGAACTACATGGGAATATGTGTATATATTATATATATATATATATATATATATATACAGGAACGTGCACAGATAGAGCCCTAGTGGAGCTCAAGCTCCGCCCCTTTTGCCCTAGATCAGTAAAGTGCCCTTTTTGCTGGAGACACTTTTTTCTTCATTCATCAGTGTTTAAGAATAAAAGTTTCTCTCTCTGTCATCAAGTCCCCCCAATGTGTTTGCAGTGTGAAACAAGGTGAATTGGGTGCTGTGGCTTAGTGGGTAGAAGCGTGTGTTCAGCGAACACAAGGTCCTGAGTTCAAGCCCCAGTGTTGGCAAAAGCATTTTTGAAAATGATGTGTTTCTTTTCAGAGGGGAGCGCATTTCTTTGCGCCCCCTCTGAATGGCGCCCTAGGCGGCCGCCTAGACCGCCTGTAGGAACCCCCCCCCTGGTTCAGAGGCCACATGGGCCGGCCTTAGTCTGAGGACCGCTGCTCTGGGCTGTTGATGTAATATCGCTCATTTTGAAAATGTCGTAAGAAGACGATACGGATCAGAATCAGACCAGGAGGGCGACACGTGGCTGGAGACGACCCATCAGCCAATCAGAACGCTGGTACTGTTGTTGCTATATAATAATTCATCTTTATTCATAAAGGAAGTTAAGATAGCGGTCTGATGCTGCAGAGGAGACGCAGCTCATGTTGCTGCTTCTGCTTCAACTCTGTCGCAATCTTTGTTCGGCATGTGCCCTTTCTTGGGGTTTGAGCACCTGCCCCCCAAAATGTCTGTGTACGTGCCTGTATATACATATATATATGTATATATATATATATATATATATGTATATACACACACACATGTATGTTTATATAGGGAGGTATTCCGAGGGACTGGACCCCGTGTCACGCTGTGTCTCTGGTCCTCCAGGCCTGAGGGAGCTGACTCTGAGCGCTAACCCAGGAATCAGCTCCAAAGGCTGGGCTCGCCTCGCCATCGCCGTGGCCCACAGCTCCCAGCTGAGGGTCCTAAACCTGGACTACAACCTGCTGGGTACGACTGCTACACCTACACACTACACACTACACACTGCTACACACTACACAGTGTGTCCTAAACGTCCATCAGAGCTCTGGAGACACTCCACTATACTTAAGCAATAAGGTAGGAGAGCGATCAACATCTCTCTTATTCTGCCTGTTTTGTAATAGACACGCCTAAAAGGGGGATAACTTTGTGTATCTGGCAACACTGAGATCAGTCGACCAATGACTGTTCAGTTGGAACGTACGGGAGATACCATTTACAAAACGTGTAAGGGGTCAAAACTAGTTTGTGAAGACCCAGAGAAGGTCTTTGGAGGTTTTTGGAAACCCTGTCGGACGTTTTGTTTAGGTCTCAAAAAGAGGACATGTCCGGGGAAACCGGACTACTGGTCACCCTACGTTAATTCAAATTGCTCATTTTATAAAAGTTACCTTAAAATAACAACAATGACAATGGGACACTTTCAATAAAATAATATTTAATTTAAACATTGTTTGCGGTCTTGAAGGCGCTGTCCTTCATTGAACCGTGGTGGATCATTTAGTGTCTCTTCAGAACGCAGGCAGACGTAACTGCTGCCCCCTAGTGGCCACCCTTTCCATTGCGCACAGTGCCGTAGAGACCCGCAGGATGTCCTCCATGTCCTCCATGTCCTCCATGTCTCTGGTCCTCATGTCGCTGGTCTTCAGGTCCTCGTCTCCCGTCTGTTCACCAGTTGGTGAAGCGTTCTTTGCCCACTTAGTTTGGCTCACAGTGTTTCTTTCGTTGCGCAACATTTCATAAACCTCAATTTCTTTTTTATCTATAATAGCATGACGGCCACCTGAATGATCCTCTTGGGCTAACCACTCATCTAAAGTAATTTCCCCCAAAAGATCAAAGTTTACACGAAACATGTTTGCTAGTTGTCAAGCTTGAAATGACAGCTAACGGTCGCACAAAAGCTAACCGTTGTTTAGTGCATTGATATGGAACGCTCCCCTTTAAGGTAAATGTAAACAGGCCGTACATTATGGCTCATTAAACCACACCCCGAGACTCACTCTCAACCAATCAGAAGGCTTGATTTCATCTACCCGTATTATAATACACACTATACTACACGGTATACTACACGCTATACTACACGCTATACTACACGCTCTACTACACGCTATACTACACACTCTACTACACGCTCTACTACACGCTATACTACACGCTATACTACACAATCTACTACAGGCTATACTACACGCTCCACTACAGCAGGCTAAACTACACGCTCTACTACACGCTCTACTACACGCTATACTACACGCTCTACTACACGCTATACTACACGCTCTACTACAGCAGGCTATACTACACGCTATACTACAGGCTATACTACACGCTCTACTACACGCTCTACTACACGCTATACTACACGCTCTACTACACGCTATACTACACGCTATACTACACAATCTACTACAGGCTATACTACACGCTCCACTACAGCAGGCTAAACTACACGCTCTACTACACGCTCTACTACACGCTATACTACACGCTCTACTACACGCTATACTACACGCTCTACTACACGCTATACTACACGCTCTACTACACGCTATATTACACGCTATACTACACGCTCTACTACAGGCTATACTACACACTCTACTACAGCAGGCTATACTACACGCTCTACTACACGCTATATTACACGCTATACTACACACTCTACTACAGGCTATACTACACACTCTACTACACGCTATACTACACGCTATACTACACGCTCTACTACAGGCTATACTACACGCTCTACTACAGCAGGCTATACTACACGCTCTACTACACGCTCTACTACACGCTATACTACACGCTCTACTACACGCTCTACTACACGCTATACTACACGCTCTACTACACGCTATACTACACGCTATACTACACGCTATACTACACGCTATACTACACACTCTACTACACGCTATACTACACGCTATACTACACGCTATACTACACGCTATACTACACGCTATACTACACGCTATACTACACGCTATACTACACGCTATACTACCTACTACACGCTATACTACACGCTATACTACACACTCTACTACACACTCTACTACACGCTATACTACACGCTATACTACACGCTATACTACACAGGCTATACTACACGCTATACTACACGCTATACTACACGCTATACTACACGCTATACTACACACTCTACTACACACTCTACTACACGCTATACTACACGCTATACTACAGGCTATACTACACGCTATACTACACACTCTACTACACACTCTACTACACGCTATACTACACGCTATACTACACACTCTACTACACACTCTACTACACGCTATACTACACGCTATACTACAGGCTCATGTGGTTTCAGGGGACCAGGTCTCAGGGATGCTGGCGGTCTCCGTGGCGTCGAGCAGAACCCTGGAGGTCCTGGACCTGGAGGGGACCGGACTCACCAACCAATCGGCACAGGTTCCTCCTCTCACTCCTCCTCCTCCTCCTCCTCCTCCTCCTCCTCCTCCTCCTCACTGTGTCTTGTTTGTCCAGCAGGGACCCACACACACACAGGCACATACAGACACACATGACTTGTGGTCTGTGCAGGTGATCTTGACATGGCTTGTGGTCTGTGCAGGTGGTCTGGACATGACTTGTGGTCTGTGCAGGTGGTATTGACATGGCTTGTGGTCTGTGCAGGTGGTCTGGACATGACTTGTGGTCTGTGCAGGTGGTCTTGACATGGCTTGTGGTCTGTGCAGGTGGTCTGGACATGACTTGTGGTCTGTGCAGGTGGTCTTGACATGGCTTGTGGTCTCTGCAGGTGGTCTGGACATGGCTTGTGGTTTGTGCAGGTGGTCTTGACATGGCTTGTGGTCTGTGCAGGTGGTCTGGACATGGCTTGTGGTCTGTGCAGGTGGTCTGGACATGACTTGTGGTTTGTGCAGGTGGTCTGGACATGACTTGTGGTCTGTGCAGGTGGTCTTGACATGGCTTGTGGTCTGTGCAGGTGGTCTGGACATGACTTGTGGTCTGTGCAGGTGGTCTTGACATGGCTTGTGGTCTGTGCAGGTGGTCTGGACATGACTTGTGTTCTGTGCAGGTGGTCTTGACATGACTTGTGGTCTGTGCAGGTGGTCTGGACATGACTTGTGGTCTGTGCAGGTCGTCTTGACATGGCTTGTGGTCTGTGCAGGTGGTCTGGACATGACGTGTGGTCTGTGCAGGTGGTCTGGACATGACTTGTGGTCTGTGCAGGTGATCTGGACATGACTTGTGGTCTGTGCAGGTGGTCTGGACATGACTTGTGGTCTGTGCAGGTGGTCTTGACATGGCTTGTGGTCTGTGCAGGTGGTCTGGACATGACTTGTGGTCTGTGCAGGTGGTCTTGACATGGCTTGTGGTCTGTGCAGGTGGTCTGGACATGACTTGTGGTCTGTGCAGGTGGTCTTGACATGGCTTGTGGTCTGTGCAGGTGTTCCTGGACATGGTGCAGAACTACCCCACCAGTCTGCGGGTCCTGGTCCTGGCAGAGAACGCCATCAGCCCCGAGCTGCAGCAGCAGATCTGTGACCTGCTGTCTGAGGGAGAGGAGGAGGACGACAGAGAGGCCCCGCCCCTAATGCCAGGCCCCGCCTCCAGCAGTACCAACCTGCTGCCAATCAGAGACCGGTACCGGTCCCCCACCTGGCTCCCCCCCAGCAGTAAGGGCTGAACTTCATACTGGTCCCCCAAAGACACCAGTTCAGAAGCAGTCTACTTTCACACGTCACCATGCTGGTTCTCCTGATCCAGGTCCTGCTTCCACTGCAGAACTGAACCAGTGCCGAGTCCCCGTGGGTCTGCTCCTTCCCAGTATGACCCAGTCTGTCCCTCTAGACCAGTATCCCTGGAGGTGTCAAAGCTGACCCAGTATGAGACTGGTCGGACCTACTTGACCCAGTATGAACTGGTTCTGCGTGGTGACTTCAGTGACAGTGGGAGCTTTGTGTTCTGTATAATAAAGGTCTAAGTGTGAATTTATAATAATAATAATAGTATAATAACAATAATCTATAATAGTATATATATATATATATATATATATATATATACAGATATTTAGAACATAATTTTTGAAATGGATAATAATAATAATATTAATAATATTATTATTATTAATAATAATAATTAAAGCTGCAAGCAGCATTGAACGGGTCCTCGTTCCTGCTTCGCACATCGGCCGAGAACGCAGCTCCGCCGCTCGGGCGTTTTACCGTTTGTCACGCGACACCGATTCTCAGGCTGTGAATTCTATGAAGTATTGGAAGTTTGTTTGTTGTTTACTTGCCTCACGTCACATTTGAACACACGTGTGTCAACCACGGCTTACACACTGAACTGAATGTGAGGCTACACACGGTTAGCTTAGCATAAAGAGGGGGCGGGGAACCGCTAGCCTGCAGCGCGCTGACCAATGTGTGATTGGCTCTCAGCCTGAATGACAGGAAGTGGTTCCTGAAATGGCAGGAAGTGGTCCCTGAAATGACAGGAAGTGGTTCCTGAAATGACAGGAAGTGGTTCCTGAAATGGCAGGAAGTGGTTCCTGAAATGACAGGAAGTGGTTCCTGAAATGGCAGGAAGTGGTTCCTGAAATGGCAGGAAGTGGTTCCTGAAATGGCAGGAAGTGGTCCCTGAAATTACAGGAAGTTGATCCTGAAATGGCAGGAAGTGGTTCCTGAAATGGCAGGAAGTGGTTCTTGAAATGGCAGGAAGTGGTTCCTGAAATGACAGGAAGTGGTTCCTGAAATGGCAGGAAGTGGTTCCTGAAATGACAGGAAGTGGTTCCTGAAATGGCAGGAAGTGGTTCCTGAAATGGCAGGAAATAGTGGCGTCGGTCCCCCCGAGTGGTAAACGTGAATGTGTCTTCTAGTGTCTGCTTCCTGCTGTCTCTGAAGCTCTCGTGTGTCGTTCCTTACAGACTGCAGCCCCCAGATGGTCTTGCTGACGTCAGAGAGCTTATTGGCTGAGACTGAAATGTGACCCCCCCCCTCACACTTCCTGTGCAACTACGTTCACTTTATTCTTTGTTCTGTTGGTTCCTGGTCGGCTAGTCCTCGCTCCTCTGGGTTGTCACCTGATGGCTAGCAGCCAATCACATGCTCTGCCTGCTTTGACGTAGCACCTGGACACGGAGACGAGGACGGCTCCACCTCACAGCTGACTGACTGATGGACGTAGCTCTGTGGCTCTTCTGCTCTGATGTCACGGGAACAATAAACGGTTTACAGCTTCGTAAGAACAGCCTCTGATTCCTCCTCAGCTAGCGAACACTGCCAACAACGTTAGCTGATGTCATAATAATAAACTGTTTACAGCTATTAAGCTAATGGAATAAACTATTAGAGAGATGTTGCTAACAGAATAAACTATTAGACATGTTGCTAACAAGCTAACTAGCATACGACTGTTGAGAAGAAGACGGTTGAGAAGAAGACGGTTGAGAAGAAGACTGTTGAGAAGAAGACGGTTGAGAAAAAGACGGTTGAGAAGAAGGCTGTTGAGAAGAAGACGGTTGAGAAGAAGACTGTTGAGAAGACGGTTGAGAAGAAGACTGTTGAGAAGAAGACGTTTGACAAGAAGACGGTTGAGAAGAAGACGGTTGAGAAGAAGACGGTTGAGAAAAAGACGGTTGACAAGAAGACGGATGAGAAGAAGACGGTTGAGAAGAAGGCTGTTGAGAAGAAGACGGTTGAGAAGAAGACTGTTGAGAAGAAGACTTTTAAGAAGAAGACTGTGGGCTTGCACATGGAAAAGGTACGGAGGATACTATTCTCATCCAAGTGAAGTCCATCTAGATGCAAACAGACATGTCTCGATGTCTTCAGCTGTGGGCTGCCTGTCTCGTTGTCCTGTTAAGGCGGGGTTTGTGTCATGAGTTGTTTTGCTTGTTTTGTGACTTATGTTGAAGTCCCTGTGTCTGGTGTCCTCTGTTTCCTGCACTTCCTGTCCCTGATTATCTGTCCTCTTCCTGGTTGGTTCCTCCTGTGGGAGTGCTAGCCCCGCCCTCATTGTGTCCACCTGTGGCTGGTTCCCAGGAGTCCAATCAGCTTGCCTGTGTATTTAAACCTGCTGGTCTCAGTTCTCAGGTGGGCTCATACTGTTTAGTTTGTGTTTTGGACCTGGTCTTTGAGCAAAACTGTTACATTTCCTGTGGAACATTATTGGCATGTGGGTCTCCTCTCTCTGGCTAAATGTCCGCTATCCCTATGAAGCATCAGCTAATGATGTTATAGTTGAGATCAGCCAGTTTAAAAAATACAGTTGCTGTGGATGCTTTGAAACCAGAAAGAGACTATTGAACAGAAGCCCCGGTACAGGTGGATTCACCTGACCAAGTGTGTCAAGCGAAACTGGAGCCTACAGAATGGGATGGTGGCTGTCTACAAGTGGAGAGATGCTTGAGATGCATTTCATGGTGAGAAGGTGTTCTGGGCGGTACAGGGAACACTTCAGCAGACTACCCTTTGGCAGACTACCCTTTGACAGACTACCCTTTGACAGACTACCCTTTGGCAGACTACCCTTCAGCAGACTACCCTTTGACAGACTACCCTTTGGCAGACTACCCTTTGACAGACTACCCTTTGGCAGACTACCCTTCAGCAGACTACCCTTCAGCAAACTACCCTTTGACAGACTACCCTTTGGCAGACTACCCTTCAGCAGACTACCCTTCAGCAGACTACCCTTTGGCAGACTACCCTTTGGCAGACTACCCTTCAGCAGACTACCCTTTGGCAGACTACCCTTCAGCAGACTACCCTTTGGCAGACTATCCTTTGACAGACTACCCTTTGACAGACTACCCTTCAGCAGACTATCCTTTGGCAGACTACCCTTTGGCAGACTACCCTTCAGCAGACTACCCTTTGACAGACTACCCTTCAGCAGACTACCCTTTGGCAGACTACCCTTTGACAGACTACCCTTTGGCAGACTACCTTCAGAATTGCGAATATGATTTACTGACCACAACACATGTTTACTAACCACAACACGTTTACTAATGATGCCACAGAGTAGAAATATTGTGATACATGTAACAGTCCTGCATTCAAAATGATGTAAAGGTACAACAGTATGAGCATCAAGGTATACTTAAAGTACCAACAGTAGGATGCAGAATAAAACATAACATTGATGCATGAATTTGTTCATCATTTTAAAGGAGCAGCTTGTTTGAATGACGTGTATAATATATATTAATATATCATTTATAAAGTAAATCAGTCAAATAAATGTAAAACAGTAAAATTCAATAGCTAACTGATATATAGTAAAGCAAAAGTACAATATTTACATCTGTGACGTAGTACATTAAAAAGTACAATATTTTATATTTCTAATCAGAGAAATAACTTAGCTTAGCATAAAGACTGTAAACGGGTGGAAACAGCTAGCATACTGCCTCCCAGCTCACTGACTCACATGGTTCATTTCTGCTTTTAAATCACATAAAAAGATGATTCTTAACTTGTTTATTTTATGTCAAGTTTAAAATACAGCAAACATTAAAACAATGAATGTGATATAAAACGTCCTGTACATTTCATCAAGTGAATTGAGTTCATGACCAACGTCTTCCTCAACTGCCCATGTCCATCTCTGCAGCCAGAGGTGAATTGTGGGTAATGACATCACGAGTCACATGATGAATACAAACATGTTGGTCACGGCTCATCAACACCAGGAGTTGACTTGGAGAACTGGATCCCCTTCAGACCTGAGGGTCCTTTGACCTCCGACCTCAGAGAGCATGTCCTCCGCTGTTCGCTCCGTCTAAGTGACCTCGGTATTCAGCTTCTTCTTCTCTGGTTCCGCGCCGTACAGGAAGCCGATCTGAGCCCCCAGATCATCCTGCGGTGCCCGCCGGCCACGATGTTGTGATGATGGTATCAGCGACCAGCAGGGGGCGTGGCCACAGGCCATGCAGTAGCCTTGCAGCACGAGGGCGGCGGTCAGAGCCACCACGGCCAGCGTTGCGCCGGCCAGAACCACCAGGACGATGAGGTGGACCCCCGACAGGCCGGTGGTGCGCCGTTCGCTCACCGTCACCTTAAAAGGCCCGCCGCCATCGCGGCTGCCGTTCCCGCCGGCAGCGCCGGCGCCGCTCCTCTCGTTAATGGTCGCGGAAGGTCTGGTCCTGCCTGCTCCTCCGTCCCCCTCCCACCCCGGCACCACCGTCCGGCCGGGCTCGCGGCTCCTCGCCTCCGTCTCGCAGGTGGCTCCGGCGTAACCGGGCCGGCAGATGCAGTGGAAGCCGCCGGCCCGGTCCAGGCAGCGGCCGGCGTTGAGGCAGGGCCGGCCGGCGCAGTCGTCCAGGTTGACGGTGCAGAAGCGCCCGGAGAAACCGGCGGGGCAGAGGCACGAGAAGCGATTGACGCCATCCAGGCAGGTGGCGCCGTTGGCACACGGTCTCATCAGGCAGTCGTCCACGTCCGTCTCACAGTGCCGACCCGTGAAGCCGGCCAGGCAGCGGCACGCCAGATCCACCGCGAAGCCATCGGCGTCTTCGCAGAGACCGCCATTTTTACATGGAGACCTGGAGGGAAAAGGAGGAGGATTCAAACTTAAAAACACCTTTTTATTTGTTCAGAACGCTCTTCCTGAGGACCAGAGAAGGACTCGGTACAGGAGGTCTGGAGGGAACCCTGAACAGACCTCCTCTGGGTGCAGGGGCCGGTCTTCAGCTGGCAGTCGCGGCCGTAGAAGCCTCCGGGACACACACAGCTGTACCCGGCGCTGTCCTCCATCACGCAGGTCGCCCCGTTCCGACACGGCGGCCTCGCCGAGCACAGCGACAGGTCTGCAACGGGAGACGGGTGAGACCGGGTCCGACAGAGACGCCAAACCAGACCAGGACCAGACCAGACCTTTGTCACAGAAGCGCCCCCCCCAGCCGGCCTCGCAGCGGCACTGCCACGGCTGCTGACAGGAACCGTGGCGGCAGCCGGGCGTCGGCACGCAGCGCTCGCAGCGCTCGCCCTCCCAGCCGGGGTCACACCTGGAGACACACAGACATCATCCACCCTCCTCTCCTCTTCTGGAGGATCAAGACCAGAAGACCTCCAATAGGAGGATCTCCTTCAATACTGGATCCGGATGTCTCTGAGTCCTTGAATCTGTCCCCTCTGTGTTTGGATCAGGACCAGAGCAACAGTAGACCTCCAGGCTCCCTCTGGACCACAACAGTCCGCTACATCACTGCTCTGCGTCAGATCTAGTTTGGGCCTTTAGGAATTGCAGGCCTGGAGGGCGTAGCAGGCTTCAGGCTTCAGGCTTCATGCTTCAGGCTACAGGCTACAGGCTACAGGCTTAAGGCTTCAGGCTACAGGCTTCAGGCTTCAGGCTTCAGGCTACAGGCTTCAGGCTACAGGCTTCAGGCTACAGGCTACAGGCTTCAGGCTACAGGCTACAGGCTTAAGGCTTCAGGCTACAGGCTTCAGGCTACAGGCTACAGGCTTCAGGCTTCAGACTACAGGCTACAGGCTTCAGGCTTCAGGCTACAGGCTACAGGCTTCAGGCTACAGGCTTCAGGCTACAGGCTACAGGCTTCAGGCTACAGGCTACAGGCTTCAGACTACAGGCTTCAGGGCTACAGGCTTCAGACTTCAGGCTTCAGTGCTACAGGCTTCAGACTTCAGGCTTCAGGCTACAGGCTTCAGACTACAGGCTTCAGGCTTCAGGCTTCAGGCTACAGGCTTCAGACTACAGGCTTCAGGCTTCAGGGCTATACAGGCTTCAGACTACAGGCTTCAGGCTACAGGCTTCAGACTACAGGCTTCAGGCTTCAGGGCTATACAGGCTTCAGACTACAGGCTTCAGACTACAGGCTTCAGGCTACAGGCTTCAGACTACAGGCTTCAGGCTTCATGCTTCAGGCTACAGGCTTCAGGCTACAGGCTTCAGGGCTACAGGCTTCAGGCTACAGGCTTCAGGCTACAGGCTTCAGACTACAGGCTTCAGGCTACAGGCTTCAGGCTACAGGCTTCAGACTACAGGCTTCAGGCTTCAGACTACAGGCTTCAGGCTACAGGCTTCAGACTACAGACTACAGGCTTCAGGCTACAGGCTTCAGACTACAGACTACAGGCTTCAGGCTTCAGGCTTCAGACTACAGGCTTCAGACTACAGGGGGCTGCCGGTCTCACCTGCAGACTCCAGACTCGTCACAGCGGCTGTTGG
>CM070100.1:167500-175000 GCA_036178185.1 Liparis tanakae | reverse complement strand
CATGACATCTATTGTTCATCTGGTCACATGACATCTATTGTTCATCTAGTCACATCTATTGTTCATCTGGTCACATGACATCTATTGGTCATCTGTCCATCCTGGAGAGGGATCCTCCTCTGTTCTCCCCTGGAGGTTCTGACCTTGAGGTCAAAGGTCAAAGGTCAGGCTGCCTCTGTGTACAGTTTGTTAACCTCTCAGGGCAGTTTGTGATTTTGGGCTCTACAAAAAAACTGAACTGAATTGAATTAGTTTTGAAACCCGTCACATGGAAACCAGCAGCTGCTGGGACTCAAACCAGTGACATGGACCCCATCGCCCCCCTCCCATACCTCCTATCGCCCCCCTCCCCCTCCATACCTCTCATTATTCCCATATCAGAGGACAGGGGGATCTGCATTGTTGTGGAGCAGCTGGACATTGTCTTCGTCTTTCACTCTGCAGGGAGACAGTAATCTGCTGAGCAGCTGTGAGTGTGTGTGTGTGTGTGTGTGTGAGCGTGTGAGTGAGTGTGAGTGAGTGAGTGTGTGTCAGTATGTGTGTGTGTGTGAGACTGTGAGTGTGTATGTGTGAGTTTGTGTGTCAGTATGTGTTTGTGTCAGTGTGTGTGAGTGGTTGTGTGTGTGTGTGTGTGTGTGTGTGTGTGTGTGTGTATGTGTTCATCATTTTATTAGATTTCCTTTACTTCCTGTAGGACATAACCTCAGTATATCTATCAGAGAGTTTTGGTTTAAACACTCACTGAATCAGACATAACTGAGGGGAAAAAACACACAACAACCTGCAGACAGAACCGAGGGAAAAAACAACACAACAACCTGCAGACAGAACCGAGGGACAAGAACTCAAGAACACCTGAAGATATGACGCAGAGACTTTTAACTCTTAAAGAATGTATACATTACTTGAGTATCTCTTCTATTTAAAGCAGTATTTCTTAATATATTTAAACATAATTAATGTCTTCAGCCACATAACTATTATTTGATCAATATATGAATTCATTATTACATAACATGTATTATGAAACATATTCAGAAGAGGAAAACCAAGCCACAGTACTTCAAACGTATTATTGATCACGTGATGGTCTAAGGTGTGTGACGTCAGCACGTAGGACGTCTGACAGGGGAGGAGGGAGATCGGGATTCCTGAGGATTACCCATCATGCCCCGCGGGTAAAGATGGCGACAGCTGAGCGGAGCAGCAGATCAACTTTATCTGAACGGCTCTGAGAGGATCTCCTGCCGTCAGTTGCGGCGTCTCCGCCGGCTTCTCTTCCTGCCTCCGCCCGCAGTTGCTCCGGAGCTCCGGAGCTGCTCCTCAGCCGGAGCGCAGCGCTCCTCCCCGCCCCACCCCGCCGGAGGAGGCACCGGAGCTCCGGCTAAAGTTTCGTCTCCGCTCCGCCTTCCGGGACTTGTTAACCGGGACCGAACCGGCCTCAGGTGAGCCCCGACACGGGTGTGTGTGTGTGTGTGAGAACTATATCAACATTTACACAGAAAGGTTCAGGTGAAATATAAATATGGTTGGGATGGATAACGTTGGGGGGATAACGTTTGGATGGATAACGTTGGGGGGTATAATGTTGGGATGGATAATGTTGGGGGGATACCGTTGGGGGGGATGACGTTGGGATGGATGACGTTGGGATGGAATAACGTTGGGGGGATAACGTTGGGATGGATAACGTTGGGATGGATGACGTTGGGATGGATAACGTTGGGATGGATGACGTTGGGATGGATAACGTTGGGGGATAACGTTGGGATGGATAACGTTGGGGGATAACGTTGGGATGGATAACGTTGGGGATAACGTTGGGATGGATAACGTTGGGATGGATAACGTTGGGGGGATAACGTTGGGATGGATGACGTTGGGATGGATAACGTTGGGTGGATAACGTTGGGATGGATAACGTTGGGTGGATAACGTTGGGATGGATAACGTTGGGGGGATAACGTTGGGTGGATAACGTTGGGTGGATAACGTTGGGATGGATGACGTTGGGATGGATAACGTTGGGTGGATAACGTTGGGGGATAACGTTGGGGGATAACGTTGGGATGGATAACGTTGGGGATAACGTTGGGATGGATAACGTTGGGGAGGATGGATAACGTTGGGATGGATAATGTTGGGGGGATGACGTTGGGATGGATAACGTTGGGATGGATAACGTTGGGGGATAACGTTGGGGGATAACGTTGGGATGGATGGCGTTGGGGATGGATAACGTTGGGATAACGTTGGGATGGATAACGTTGGGGGGATAACGTTGGGGGGATAACGTTGGGATGGATAACGTTGGGATGGATGACGTTGGCGGGATAACGTTGGGGGATAACGTTGGGGGGATGACGTTGGGGGGATGACGTTGGGATGGATAACGTTGGGGGGATAACGTTGGGGGGCATAACGTTGGGGTGATAACGTTGGGATGGATAACGTTGGGGATAACATTGGGATGGATGGCGTTGGGATGGATAACGTTGGGATAACGTGGGATGGATGCGTTGGGATGGATAACGTTGGGGATAACGTTGGGGGATAACGTTGGGGGATAACGTTGGGGGATAACGTTGGGGGATAACGTTGGGATGGATAACGTTGGGGGATAACGTTGGGGATAACGTTGGGGATAACGTTGGGATGGATAACGTTGGGGGATAACGTTGGGGTGATAACGTTGGGATCGATAACGTTGGGATGGATGGCGTTGGGATGGATAACGTTGGGGATAACGTTGGGGGATACGTTGGGGATAACGTTGGGGATAACGTTGGGATGGATGGCGTTGGGGGATAACGTTGGGGGATACGTTGGGGTAACGTTGGGATGGATAACGTTGGGATGGATAACGTTGGGTGGATAACGTTGGGATGGATGACGTTGGGATGGATAACGTTGGGGGATAACGTTGGGATGGATAACGTTGGGGGATAACGTTGGGGATAACGTTGGGGGATACGTTGGGATGGATGACGTTGGGGGATAACGTTGGGGTGATAACGTTGGGATGGATAACGTTGGGATGGATAACGTTGGGATGGATAACGTTGGGGATAACGTTGGGATGGATGGTTGGGATGGATGCGTTGGGATAACGTTGGGATGGATAACGTTGGGGGGGATAACGTTGGGTGGATAACGTTGGGGATGACGTTGGGATGGATAACGTTGGGTGGATAACGTTGGGATGGATAACATTGGGATGGATGACGTTGGGATGGATAACGTTGGGGGGATAACGTTGGGATGGATGATGTTGGGATGGATAACGTTGGCGGGATAACGTTGGGATGGATGATGTTGGGATGGATAACGTTGGGGGATGACGTTGGGATGGATAACGTTGGGGGATAACGTTGGGATGGATAACGTTGGGGATAACGTTGGGATGGATAACGTTGGGATGGATAACGTTGGGGATGGATAACGTTGGGATGGATGATGTTGGGATGGATAATGTTGGGGGGATGACGTTGGGATGGATAACGTTGGGGGGATGACGTTGGGATGGATAACGTTGGGGGATAACGTTGGGGGATAACGTTGGGGGATAACGTTGGGATGGATAACGTTGGGGGATGGCGTTGGGATAACGTTGGGATGACGTTGGGATGGATAACGTTGGGGGATAACGTTGGGGGATAACGTTGGGGATGGATAGCGTTGGGGGATAGCGTTGGGATTTGGGATGGATAACGTTGGGGATAATTGGGATGGATGACGTTGGGATGGATAACGTTGGGTGGATAACGTTGGGATGGATAACGTTGGGATGGATGCGTTGGGGGATAACGTTGGGGGATAACGTTGGGATGGATAACGTTGGGGGATGCGTTGGGGGATAACGTTGGGGGATGCGTTGGGGGATAACGTTGGGGGATAACGTTGGGGATAACGTTGGGATAACGTTGGGATGGATGCGTTGGGGGATAACGTTGGGGGGATAACGTTGGGGATAACGTTGGGGATAGCGTTGGGATGGATGCGTTGGGGATAACGTTGGGGGATAACGTTGGGGGATAACGTTGGGGGATAACGTTGGGGGATAACGTTGGGGGATAACGTTGGGGGATAGCGGATAACGTTGGGGGATAACGTTGGATGGATAACGTTGGGGGATAACGTTGGGGGGATAACGTTGGGGATAACGTTGGGGGATAACGTTGGGGGATAACGTTGGGATGGATGACGTTGGGATGGATAACGTTGGGGGATAACGTTGGGGGATCGTTGGGGGATAACGTTGGGGATAACGTTGGGGGGATAACGTTGGGGGATAACGTTGGGGGGATAACGTTAGGGGGATAACATTGGGATGGATGACGTTGGGGGGATAACGTTGGGGGGATAACGTTGGGGGGATAACGTTGGGATGGATGACGTTGGGGGGATAACGTTGGGGGGATAACGTTGGGGGATAACGTTGGGGGGATAACGTTAGGGGGATAACATTGGGATGGATGACGTTGGGGGGATAACGTTGGGGGGATAACGTTGGGGGGATAACGTTGGGATGGATAATGTTGGGGGGCTAACGTTAGGGGGATAACGTTGGGATGGATAATGTTGGGGGGGATTGTTTGTCAGACTTGTTGTTATTTACTCATTGAATAAAACTAAATTGTCTGATTTTTGAAGCATGTGCCAATATGTGTAATATTTGAACGATAAGCTATTGATCTTGTTCCTATCACCCGGCCGCCATCCTGTAGAGCTGTACTGTTGCTAGGAAACTGTGTGTGTGTGTGTGTGTGTGCTTGTACGTGTGTGTGTGTGTGCGCGTGTAAGTGTATGTGCGTGTGTGTGCGCGGTTAAGTGTATGTGTGTGTGTGTGTGTGCGTGTGTGTGCGTGCGTGTGCGTGTGTGTGTGCGTGTGCGTGTGTGTGTGCGTGCGTGTGTGTGTGTGCGTGCGTGCGTGTGCGTGCGTGTGTGTGTGTGCGTGCGTGCGTGTGCGTGTGTGCGTGTGCGTGTGCGTGCGTGTGTGTGTGCGTGTGCGTGCGTGTGTGTGTGTGCGTGCGTGCGTGTGCGTGTGCGTGTGTGCGTGTGCGTGTGCGTGTGTGTGTGCGTGTGTGTGTGCGTGCGTGTGCGTGTGTGTGTGTGCGTGCGTGTGTGTGTGTGCGTGATGTCGTCGTGTCATACAAGCTCCGATTATCAAAAGACCTGTGAAGGCACTTCAGACTGAATCTGAGTCGACCCCAGAGAGGAGGAGGAAGAGGAGGAGGAGTGTAGACGATCCTCTTCCTCACCTTGAGACCAGGTAGCCCTCTACAGGGGAGGGTCTGATCCTCTATTTAATATCATAGTAAATATGAAGGGGACAAATAGATGAACTAGGACGCAGAGAAGGAAACGTTAAGGCAACGAGGTGGAAGAGAAAACCACTAAGAGGACATGAAGGAGACATGAGGCAGGAGGAGAAAGGACAGAAGGAAGCGTAAAGAAAGTAAATAGGCCGTGAAGGAAGCATGGAACCCGTGAGGAGGAACGTTGACACATGAAGGAAGGAGGAAGCAGTGCTCTGAGGAGGTGAGGATGTTTTATTCAGGACTGGAGCGTCCTTGACTCGTCCTCAGAGTGATGGAGTTCCTTCTGAATCATTTAAACTGCACAGATCCACGGGGTCTGGCCGGCGGCCCACAATGCACCTGGCCAACAGCAGATGTACAGGTTCCATCCCTTTACGCGGCGTCGTGGTCAGCGTCTTTACTTTTGGTAGACGAGACTTCTTGAGATATTTAAACCACACTTGGACATTTTATCAATTGATCAAAATGACATTTTGTGCTGATCAACGAATTGAATAGTCGGTTTGAGGCTCTTTGTGTCCTTCCTGTCAGTGAATGGATGGATTACGGTGCACTGGGCTTATCTGCTCACAGGATTATGGGTCGGAGGACCTGCTGCGTGCTCTCTGATTGGCTGATGTCAGTCACTCCCTCAGCTGGCCGCAGAGACTGAGCCCCTCTGCTCCCTGTGGGGGGGGGCTCCCTGTGGGTGGTGACTCCCTGTGGGGGGGGGCTCCCTGTGGGGGGGGGCTCCTTGTGGGGGGGTCCTTGTGGGGGGCTCCTGTGGGGGGCTCCCTGTGGGGGGGCTCCTTGTGGGGGGGGGCTCCCTGTGGGGGGGGGCTCCACCACGTGGAAGGAGCTGATATCGTGACCTTTATTTAGAGGTCAGGGACCAGGAGTAGGAGTGCATTTTATTCATAATGTATTCATTTATTCATGTCTTGTTGTCTTGTTGTCTTGTTGTCTTGTTCATCTCAGTGTGTTGTTAGCTCGTGTTAGCTTTGTGTGCTAACGGGGCCTCGTTCAAGTCGATGCAGCGGCACGTCCTGACCTGGAACTGTGAGAGATCAATGTGTCGCCTGAGGCCCCCACACACACTCACACACACACACACACACACACACACACACACACACACACACACACACACACACACACACACACACGCACACACAGACAGCGAGTCCAGTCGGTCGAGGCGTTGTGGTGGGAGGCTGGCGGCGGCGTGCTGACTCTTCTTCTGCTGTAGGCTTGTGTGCGGCGAGCAGCCAGGATGAGCGGCGCCGGCCCGGCCAGGAAGCCGTACCGCAAGGCTCCTCTGCAGCACCGCGAGACGCGCCACGCCGCGCCCGCCGGTCCTTCTCCATCCGCGCCGCAGCCCGACATCGACCAGGTAACCCTTCACCCCCTACGCACCGCCCCCCCCCTCCTGCAGCGCCTCCCCCTCTGGCGGCCGCGGGGCGCCGGCTCGCGGCTGTCGGACCGCCAGCCGGACGCCTCCGGCCTTTCCAGCCTGGAGTTCTGCGTTCCGTCGCTTTACGGCAGCCGCCCGCGCCGCAGCGGCGCTGGCGTCCCCGCGAGTCCTCGGCGTGGAGCGAGTGTCTCCGCGAACGTTAACGGCGACGCTTTCCCAACTCGTGGAAAGGCGGCGGGCAGGAAACCCTCCTCCGCCCGCAACGCCAGAGCAGAGCGCCGCGCCCGGCGGACGCCGCCGAGGGGCATCCTGAAGCACGCGGGGGATGATGTCATCAGAAGGTCAAAGGCAGAGGAGCTGCTGGGCGACGCCCTCCGCTCGCCCACTCGCTCTCTGCAGCGGTCCCATCGGCGGGCGCCGTCCCATCGGCGGCGGGCCTCGGACCCGCCCGCTCCCTGCGAGATGGATTGGAACTGGAAGGTTCTGGAGGAGAAGGTCCGCTTCTCCAACTTTCTGGATGAAATCACCTGTCGCGTCTTCAGCCCCGCCCACCTGATGCTGCTCGGCAGGATGTCCTCCAGTGAGCGAGGAAGCCCCGCCCCCCGGCGCCAGAGCAGCCCCGCCCCCAGGAAGCAGCCGGCCGCAGGCGCGCCCGTTCCCCCGACACGGCGCCGGGCGGCGGCGATGCGGCGGCCGGGCAGCCGGAGTGGTCTCACAGAGGAGGCGGGGCCTAAAGAGAAGGCGTGGCCTAAAGAGGAGGCGGGGCCTGAAGAGGAGGTGAGGCCT
>CM070100.1:0-162500 GCA_036178185.1 Liparis tanakae | reverse complement strand
CTTGAGCACCACTAGGGCTCTATCTGTGCACGTTCCTGATTATAAGGACACACAGTAGTACATTATAGAGTACTATAAGTACTCGCAGTAGTTTAATGGTACTTCATGGTTTAAACAACTAATCCACCGTCTCCCTGTCATGACCTCTGACCTCTGACCCCTCCTCCCTTTACGCAGAATCCTCCAGCAGCAGAATGAGGACCTACAGCGCCGCCTCTCGCTCTCCACCCACAAGATGGAGGCCATAGAGGCGGAGTTTGATGGCAGCCGCCACTACATGGAGGCGGAGCTAAGCCGGACCAGAGACGACCTCGACAAGATGAGGGACAAGTTCCGCAGGTAGGGACTCCGGATCGGACCAGCTTCCATCTGTGAGGTCAAAGGTCATGGTGTTGGCCAATGAGGGACAACTGTGACTCTACTATACCTCTACTGTGACCCTTCCATACCTCTACTGTGACCCTTCCATACCTCTACTGTGACTCCACTATACCTCTACTCTGACTCTACTATACCTCTACTGTGACTCTTCTATACCTATACTGTGACTCTTCTATACCTCTACTGTGACTCTTCTATACCTCTACTATGACTCTACTATACCTCTACTCTGACTCTACTATACCTCTACTGTGACTCTTCTATACCTATATTGTGACTCTTCTATACCTCTACTGTGACTCTTCTATACCTCTACTATGACTCTACTTTACCTCTACTCTGACTCTTCTATACCTCTACTATGACCCTTCCTTACCTCTACTCTGACTCTTCTATACCTCTACTGTGACTCTTCTATACCTCTACTGTGACTCTTCTATACCTCTACTGTGACTCTTCTATACCTCTACTGTGACTCTTCTATACCTCTACTGTGACTCTTCTATACCTCTACTGTGACTCTTCTATACCTCTACTATGACTCTACTATACCTCTACTGTGACTCTTCTATACCTATACTGTGACTCCTTTGACTCTTTGTGGCTACTGAGCATGCTCAGTAACAGTTCTTTTTCTGCAGACTCCAGAACAGCTACACCGCGTCTCAGAGAGCCAATCAGGACCTGGAAGAGAAGCTTCACTCCCTGGTAACCTCTCACCTTCCTGTGTGTGTCCTCTCTCTGTCTCCTCTCTCCTCTCGTTGTCTCCTCTTTCCTCTCGTTGTCTCCTCTTTCCTCTCGTTGTCTCCTCTCTCCTCTCTTTGTCTCCTCTTTCCTCTCGTCTCCTCTCTCCTCTTGGTCTCTCCTCTTGGTCTCCTCTCTCCTCGTCTGTCCTCGTCTCTCGTGTCTTTGAAGGACATCGTAGTCTTCACAAACATGTGATTCTTCCTGTCCTTCTCCTGCGTGATGATGTCACTCCAACATGGCGTCAGACCACTTCCTGTTGGCGTTTGACCACTTCCTGTTGGCGTCTGCCCACTTCCTGCTCACCCTCTGTCTCTTGTCTCCTCCTCTCTCACGCTGCTGAGGACTCCTCTTCGTGCTCTTCATCTTCATCAGGCGGCCATCAGTCAGACATGGGTTCATGCAGTTGGGTTTCATTCATGTTCTTCCTCGTCTTCCTCCGTCTTCTTCTTTGATGTCTGAAACCACGAGTAGAACTATTTCCTTAGTTATTGTTAGAATGCATATTACATCCTGGTAATGTGTTGATCTTTATCTACTTTAAATATGTAGAATCAGACGTTATGAGATGAGATCTGTAGGGAGGTCAAACAGTCGATCTCCAGAGAAACTGATGATGATGATGATGATGATGATGATGATGATGATGATGATGATGATGATGATGAGGACCTTACCTAGAAGATGAGAGTCCCACCTCCCTTCAGGCTCCTCATTGGCTCGCGGTGATGTCATGTCCATGCTCCTCCCACAGCTACGGAAGGTGGAGAGGGACAAAAAGACGATGGACCAGGAAACCGTGGAGCTTACCACCAAACTGCTGGAGGCGAAGAACGCCATCGACCGGCTGGAGGAGCTCAACGTGAGGGGGAGGGGGGAGGGGGGAGGGGAGGCGAGGGGAGGCGAGGGGACGGAGGGGAGGCGAGGGGAGGGAGGGGACGGGAGGGGGAGGGCGAGGAGGGGGACGGTTAGGACGGGACGGGACAGGGCTGAGGGGCTAGGACTGAGGGACTGGGACTCTGGGTCTAGGACCTAGGTAGAGGCTCAACATGAGTACTAGGTCCTGGTCCTGTGGTCCTGGTCCTGGTCCTGTGGTCCTGGTCCTGCTGTCGTGATCCTGCAGTACGATGAGTTCCTGTGGCAGGCAATCAGAGCGCAGCACAGTGTGAGTCAGACCGTGCTGCGCTCTGATTGGCTGCCTCTGCCCTCAGGAGCGCTACAGGCAGGACTGCAACCTGGCGGTGAACCTGCTGAAGACCAACAAGTCCCACTTCAGAGACCACAAGCTGGCGGAGGTGAGACAGGCAGACAGACAGGCAGGCAGACAGACAGAGAGAGAGAGAGACGGACAGACAGGCAGAGAGAGAGAGAGACGGACAGACAGACAGGTGTGTGTGTGTGTATAAATGTGTGGGTGTGTATTAATGTATGTGTGTGTATTAATGTGTGTGTGTGTATTAATGTGTGTGTGTGTGTAGCTCCCCTATGAGCTGCAGGACATGCTGAACAAGCACATGAAGTCCAGCCCCCCTGAGCGAGGCTCCGCCCCCGGCGCCCCGGCCCCGCCCCCCGTGGTGCCGGCCGCGCTCATCGCCCGCGTGCTGGAGAAGCCGGAGCCGCTGCTGCTCAACTCCCTGCAGAGCGGCAGCTGCAGCCGGCCGGCGTCGGAGGACGTGTTCGTCCACGTGGACATGACGGGCGCCAGCGGCGCTGCCCGGGCGCCCGTCAACGTCAACGGCTCGTGCCGCAGCCAGAGCAGCCTGGACGGGCAGTCGGGCGGCGAGGACGGGGGCGGGGCTCCGGCCGGCGAGAAGCTGAACCCGTACCCGCCGCCGCCCCCCCACCCGCCGTACCCGGGCCGCAAGGTCATCGAGTTCTCGTCCGACGACAAGGTCAAGATGCCCAAGAACTCGCCGCTGCCCAACTGCACCTACGCCACGCGGCAGGCCATCTCCATGGGGCTGCAGGCCGACGCCCCCCCGGGCCGCAGCCCCGCCCCCTCCTCCGGGCGCCGCCGACGCACGCCGCCCTCTCAGAGGGACGCCAGCGAGCCGCCCTCCGGACAGTCCAGCCCCTTCAGCAGCCCGCCACAGGTAACCAGACCCCAGACCCCAGACCACTAGACCATCAGACCACTAGACCACCAGACCACTAGACCACCAGACCACTAGACCACCAGACCACTAGACCACTAGACCACCAGACCACTAGACCACCAGACCACTAGACCACCAGACCACTAGACCACCAGACCACCAGACCACTAGACCACTAGACCACCAGACCACCAGACCACTAGACCACCAGACCACTAGACCACCAGACCACTAGACCACCAGACCACTAGACCACCAGACCACTAGACCACCAGACCACTAGACCACCAGACCACTAGACCACCAGACCACTAGACCACTAGACCACCAGACCACCAGACCACTAGACCACCAGACCACTAGACCACCAGACCACTAGACCACCAGACCACTAGACCACCAGACCACTAGACCACCAGACCACCAGACCACCAGACCACTAGACCACTAGAGCACCAGACCACTAGACCACCAGACCACTAGACCACCAGACCACTAGACCACCAGACCACTAGACCACTAGACCACCAGACCACTAGACCACCAGACCACCAGACCACTAGACCACCAGACCACCAGACCACTAGACCACCAGACCACCAGACCACCAGACCACCAGACCACCAGACCACCAGACCACCAGACCACTAGACCACCAGACCACTAGACCAAAAGACCTCTAGACCACCAGACCACTAGACCACCAGACCACTAGACCACTAGTCCACCTGACCACCAGACCACTAGACCCCCAGACCACTAGACCCCCAGACCCCAGACCACTAGACCCCCAGACCCCAGACCACTAGACCCCCAGACCCCCAAACCACTAGACCAAAAGACCACCAGACCACCAGACCACTAGACCACCAGACCCCCAGACCACCAGACCACTAGACCACCAGACCACTAGACCAAAAGACCACTAGACCACCAGACCACTAGACCACCAGACCACTAGACCACCAGACCACCAGACCACTAGACCACCAGACCACTAGACCACTAGACCACCAGACCACCAGACAACCAGACCACTAGACCACCAGACCACTAGACCACCAGACCACTAGACCACTAGACCACCAGACCACCAGACCACTAGACCACTAGACCACCAGACCACTAGACCACCAGACCACTAGACCACTAGACCACCAGACCACCAGACCACTAGACCCCCAGACCCCAGACCACTAGACCACCAGACCACCAGACCACTAGACCCCCAGACCACTAGACCACTAGTCCACCTGACCACCAGACCACTAGACCCCCAGACCACTAGACCCCCAGACCCCAGACCACTAGACCCCCAGACCCCAGACCACTAGACCACTAGACCCCCAGACCCCCAAACCACTAGACCCCCAGACCCCAGACCACTAGACCACCAGACCACTAGACCACCAGACCACTAGACCACTAGACCACCAGACCACTAGACCAAAAGACCACCAGACCACTAGACCACCAGACCACTAGACCACCAGACCCCCAGACCACCAGACCACTAGACCACCAGACCACTAGACCAAAAGACCACTAGACCACCAGACCACTAGACCACCAGACCACGAGACCACTAGACCACCAGACCACTAGACCACCAGACCACCAGACCACTAGACCACCAGACCACCAGACTACTAGACCACCAGACCACTAGACCACCAGACCACTAGACCACTAGACCACCAGACCACTAGACCACTAGACCACCAGACCACCAGACCACTAGACCACCAGACCACTAGACCACCAGACCACTAGACCACCAGACCACCAGACCACCAGACCACTAGACCACTAGACCACCAGACCACTAGACCACTAGACCACCAGACCACTAGACCAAAAGACCACCAGGCCACTAGACCAAAAGACCACCAGACCACTAGACCACCAGACCACTAGACCACCAGACCACCAGACCAAAAGACCACCAGACCACTAGACCACTAGACCACCAGACCACTAGACCACTAGACCACCAGACCACTAGACCACCAGACCACTAGACCACTAGACCACCAGACCACTAGACCAAAAGACCACCAGACCACTAGACCACCAGACCACTAGACCACTAGACCACCAGACCACTAGACCACCAGACCACCAGACCACTAGACCACCAGACAACCAGACCACTAGACCACCAGACCACTAGACCAAAAGACCACCAGACCACCAGACCACTAGACCACCAGACCACTAGACCACTAGACCACCAGACCACTAGACCACTAGACCACCAGACCACCAGACCACTAGACCACCAGACCACTAGACCACCAGACCACTAGACCACCAGACCACCAGACCACCAGACCACTAGACCACTAGACCACCAGACCACTAGACCACTAGACCACCAGACCACTAGACCAAAAGACCACCAGGCCACTAGACCAAAAGACCACCAGACCACTAGACCACCAGACCACTAGACCACCAGACCACCAGACCAAAAGACCACCAGACCACTAGACCACTAGACCACCAGACCACTAGACCACTAGACCACCAGACCACTAGACCACCAGACCACTAGACCACTAGACCACCAGACCACTAGACCAAAAGACCACCAGACCACTAGACCACCAGACCACTAGACCACTAGACCACCAGACCACTAGACCACCAGACCACCAGACCACTAGACCACCAGACAACCAGACCACTAGACCACCAGACCACTAGACCAAAAGACCACCAGACCACTAGACCACTAGACCACTAGACCACCAGACCACTAGACCACCAGACCACTAGACCACCAGACCACTAGACCACCAGACCACTAGACCACCAGACCACTAGACCCCCAGACCACTAGACCCCCAGACCCCAGACCACTAGACCCCCAGACCCCAGACCACTAGACCACTAGACCCCCAGACCCCCAAACCACTAGACCACTAGACCACCAGACCACTAGACCACCAGACCACCAGACCACTAGACCACCAGACCACTAGACCACCAGACCACTAGACCACCAGACCCCCAGACCACCAGACCACTAGACCACTAGACCACCAGACCACTAGACCAAAAGACCACTAGACCACCAGACCACTAGACCACCAGACCACTAGACCACCAGACCACTAGACCACTAGACCACCAGACCACTAGACCACCAGACCACCAGACCACTAGACCACCAGACCACTAGACCACCAGACCACTAGACCACCAGACCACTAGACCACCAGACCACCAGACCACTAGACCACTAGACCACCAGACCACTAGACCACCAGACCACCAGACCACTAGACCACTAGACCACCAGACCACTAGACCACCAGACCACCAGACCACTAGACCACCAGACCACCAGACCACCAGACCCCCAGACCACCAGACCACTAGACCCCAGACCACTAGACCACCAGACCACTAGACCACCAGACCACTAGACCACCAGACCACCAGACCACCAGACCACCAGACCACCAGACCCCAGACCACTAGACCCCCAGACCACTAGACCCCCAGACCACCAGAACACTAGACCCCCAGACCAGCACAGTTGGTCCTCCTGGTGTGTGTGGGCGGAGCCTGTGAGCTGACCTAAGCCCCTCCCCTCAGGCGCTCAGCGTGCTGGCGAGCTCCGGCAGCTCGGAGGAGGACCTGCTGGCCAACTGGCAGCGGATGTTCGTGGAGAAGATGGCGCCGGCCGGCGGCGGCTCGGCGGCCCGGCGCACTTCCTTCAGCAGCCACACGGCGCAGGAGCTGCAGAGGAGGCGGCCGGTGGCGGCGGGGGGGGGCGGGGCCTACTCTGACGGCGAGGAGGGCTCGTCGGCGCGGAGCTGGACGCCGAGCCGCGGCTCCAGCCTGGACACCGACACCGACACCGAGGCCCGGCCCGGGGGGGGCGGCCCGGGGGACGGCCCCCCCCCCGCAGGAGGGGAGTTGGAGGAGGAGGAGGGGGAGGAGTTAGAGGAGGAGAGGGACGTCCTCCCCCCCGCCCTGCCCGTCATCTCGCCCCGCCTCCTGGATCTCGACCCCCCCCTCGCCGCCGCCCCGCAGCGCCCCCAGAGGAGCCCCAAGAGGATGGGGGTCCACCACCTGCACCGCAAGGACAGCCTGACCCGAGCCCAGGAGCAAGGCACGCTGCTGGACTGACCGCTGCCATGGCAACCACCCAGGATAAAGCCATGCTCGACCGGATGCTGTGTGTGTGTGTGTGCGTGCGTGTGTGTGTGTGTGCGTGTGTGTGTGTGTGTGCGTGCGTGCGTGCGTACACGGGTGCGTGTGCGTGTGTGTGCGCGTGTATTTGTGTGTGTGTGCGCGTGTGTGTGCGCGTGTGTGTGCGCGTGCGTGTGTGTGCGTGTGTGTGTTTTGTCAGAGAAGAAGTAAAGATGCGTTTCCTGACCGGAAGCTTTTATTTTGAAGAGAACAGATGAGACACACACACTATCTCTCTCTCTGGAAGGTTGCAAGTACAACGCCGAGCTGGAGGTCAGAATTTTGTTTTCTCATCTCTACTATTCAGTCACCTGATTGGCTGTTCACAGACCAGGGGGCGGGGCTTAGTCGTTATAGTTTGATGTGTTGTTTTGTTGTGGTTTGGTTCTACGGAAGCCTGTTAGTGTCAGAAACAGGGCTTTTATTTTGAAAGATAATGACCAGAATATTAATGTGATTTGTATTTTTATATATATATATATATATATATATATATATATATATATATATATATACACATTTGTATGTGTACATATATAAATATATATGTACATATATTCATATATAGATACATATGTATATATTTATATATTTGTACATATATGTGTATATGTATATATACATATTTGTATATATATGTACATATATGCATATATATGTATATATATACATATATATACGCATATATATGTACATATATATAAACATCATATATATATATATATATATATATATATATATGTATTGTTTAATAAAACAATAAAACCTTTTATTTTTGTGGATGTTGCGTAACATCTTTGTGTTTCTGGCCCTCGTGAGCTTCCGTACTTCAATCAATAAGTAAGATTACTGACCTATTGATCCACTGACCTATTGATCCACTGACTGATTGATTGGACCTTTTCAGAGTCACCAGTTTTTTAGTTTTCCTCGTTATTTCATGTTTTCAAAGGAAGTGGAGGTATTGATCACATATTGATTGGTAGAGCGTCAGTGTGTGATCAGCACTGATCACTTAATTGATTAATTGGTCATCAAAGCCGACAGCAGCTGGTATAAGATTTCTGTTTTAAAAGGAATTAGTAATCGACTGTAGTATTGATTCAGTTTATCACAGGCACCAATCAGACTGAAGCTTCTTGACCTTCCCTCCTGATGCATTGTGGGTAGTGGAGATGCTGTCAGAGTGCATGATGGGACAACGATGAAACTTTGGCACGTAGATGCATTAAAATAAAAGGATAGTTGATATTTTACATTTCCACCAGATCTCCCGTATTCTTCTTTCATGACTAGCATCTCGGTGCTATGCTAAGCTAACGGTGCTACGCTATGCTAACGGTGCTCTGATACAACTCATTGGTTTCATACTTTAAACCAGTAGTGATAGACATCTGTATGAATGCTAGCTGCCATAAACGCGTATCTATTGACGTGAAGCTAACGGCTAAGTTGCTACACTGGCTAGCAGCTTCCACTTGATTAACCTGGATGTGCCCCCTGCTTCACGCTGTGGTGGAGACCTGTCAATCATCCTAGCCCCGCCCCTACAGCTGCTTCATGGTGTGACTCTACAGACCATGAAGTCTAAATGATGACATCATGCTGTATAGAAGAAGACTGGAAACTAAGGACTGAGACATAAACTCATGTTGACATGTTAACTGAGGGAAGTAGAGTCACGATATAGACTTCTATACAACCAGAAGAGCCCCTGGTGGTCAGGAGAGAGAATGCAGCTTCAACACATGAAGCAGAGACTTCTATACAACCAGAGGAGCCCCTTGGTGGCCAGGAGAGAGAACGCAGCTTCAACACATGAAGCATAGACTTCTATACAACCAGAGTCCAATCATTAGTCAATCATCTGGTTCTTTTTTTATTTAGAAAAACTTTTATTCCAGAAAATTAATTCTTAAAACAATTGAACCAGGAAGTTGTTTTTGAAGGCAGATATTCAGGTTATCTTCAGGCAGCTGAAGAACTCTTCCAGAACGTTCTCAACCTTGTCTTCTCTGTAATCTTTCACCACAAACCGATCGCCGTCTTCAGCTCCGCGAATCATCGCCGACAGACCTGAAACAGGAAGTGGTGTTGGAGAGGATGAAGACGGTTGTTACAGGAAGGAGGAAACGTGAAGGAAACAGGAAGGAAACAGGACGTATCCTCACTTCGTCCAGACGCTGGTCTGAACAGACACAGGACCTTCGTCTCCATGGCAACGGCTCGGCCGAGCTCGTACCCGACGCCCAGAGAAGGCTGGGTTACCTCGGCAACGACGACTAAACACAGAGGTCAGAGGTCAGCGTTGATTCCTGATCACTGTATTGATCCGTGTCCGACTCACCGTCACTCTGCCGCAGCCAATCCACGTCCCGGTCGTGAACGGCCCGGTCCCCCCCCGCCTCTCCTGTCCAATCACAGCGCAGCAGCTCAGTGACACAGCAACTTCTTCTTGTGTGTGTGCGTGTGCGTGTGCGTGTGTGTGTTACCTCTCTCGCTGATCTCGCTGCTGCTCACGTGCTCAGTGAGCACGCTACCGTAGCTCTGCAGCGCGTGCACGATCCTCCGGTACACGTGCACATCGTCTCTGCCGCCGCGGATGCTCCCGCAGAAATACACCTTCATGCTGCCTCTGAGCCGCGTGTTCCCGCGCTGCGCGGTGACGTCAGAGGCACGTACCGTGAGCCGCGTGTTCCCGCGCTGCGCGGTGACGTCAGAGGCACGGTCTCGCAGGTGCAGCGCGGTTATCTTTCTCAGTTCTGAAGCTCAGACTCCTCGGCTTCTGATTGGATGACGACCCTCCCCCGTCCTTTAAACCATAAACGATTTCTTCACCTTCATTTATTCTTTTATTGATCTTTTCAAACATCTTTCTTCTCGGTATCTTTGATGAGACTTCCTGATGCCTTTCAAAATAAAGGTTGCATCATCTGCTGACCCAGCTGATAGTAACTTAGTCTATGAGCACGTCTTAAAGACACGTAAACATGACGACCGGACACTTCTTGATGTTAAACTCCGACAAAACCAAAGTCATTTGACTGTGAGCAGCTCAGAGGTCAGTGACCTGGTGAAGTGGTCGGGACTCCGCCTCTCCTCCTCTCCTCCTCTACCTGATGGAGGGTGCAGGTCTCCATGGTGGAATATGCCAACTCTGTCATCTTCACTGAATGTTTTAACTTCTGGTCACATGACCCCTATGACACCTGTCCACCTGGAGAGGCTCCTCCTCTAGATTGTAAAGCCTCTGAGACACATTTAAAGTGTGTGAGAATAGACTACAGAGACACTGAATGAAGAGAATATTATGAAACATTAAAATAAGAAGACAGTACAAACGAGTTAAAGTTTATTATAGTTTTTTTAAAGTATAAATACATAAAGGTAAAGACATGAAGACGTTCCATGGGGCCCTCAGTGGGCCCTCAGTAGGGGCACCAGACTCCTCATTGTGGCATTTAGGGTCAGTTCAGGCACATCTCTGGCCACCCTCTGCATTGGAGCCATGTTGGGTCCTTCCAGAGAATCCAGCAGCCCTGAAACCACAATGACAAGAGGTCTCACTCTGACACAGACAGAGGTCTCACTCTCACAGACAGTCTTACTCTCACAGACAGTCTTACTCTCACAGACAGAGGTCTCACTCCCACAGACAGGTTTCACTCTCACAGACAGAGGTCTCACTCTCAGACAGGCTCACTCTCACAGACAGAGGTCTCACTCCCACAGACAGGTTTCACTCTCACAGACAGGGGTCTCACTCCCACAGACAGGTCTCACTCTCACAGACAGTCTCACTCTCACAGACAGAGGTCTCACTCCCACAGACAGTCTCACTCTGACACAGACAGAGGTCTCACTCTCACAGACAGAGGTCTCACTCCCACAGACAGTCTCACTCTGACACAGACAGAGGTCTCACTCCCACAGACAGGTCTCACTCTCACAGACAGTCTCACTCCCACAGACAGGTCTCACTCCCACAGACAGGTCTCACTCCCACAGACAGAGGTCTCACTCCCACAGACACACACACAGGCCCGTGACCTCTGACCTTCTACGATCTTGTGGTAGGCGAAGTGCAGGTAGAGCAGGAACAGCATGTGGAGGACGGACAGCGTCCCACAGAGGAGCAGCCGAGGCGTCCGGCCCACGGTGCGGGACAGGAGCGCCAGTACCTGAGGGAAGGTCACAGGTCAGGGGGCGAGGGGCCGCCGGGGCCCCTGGGTAACGGAGTCCTCACCATGCGCAGCGTGGACAAGCCCCCGCACAGCAGCCACAGCACGTAGAACAGGAAGTGGAAGTGGATGTTGTAGGACACAAGGAGGACCACGCAGGGCCCGAACAGCCCGTAACCCTGGAGACGGACAGGAAGTGATGTCACCACAGACTGCCTCACCGCCCGAGTACCGTGAGTACGTGAGTACTGTGAGTACGCCAGTACTGTGAGTACCGTGGGTACGTGAGTACTGTGAGTACCGTGGGTACGTCAGTACTGTGAGTACCGTGGGTACTGTGAGTACGTCAGTACCGCCACTGACCAGCAGGGACAGCGTCTGCAGCATGGTGACCTGGGCGTTCAGCAGGTAGGCCAGCAGGTAGACGAGGGAGGAGCCTCCCAGCCAGTAGCCGAAGCAGGTCCCGATGGCCGTGCCCATCAGGGTGCCCTCCCTCTGGGGACAGGGGCCAGAGTCAGGGGCCACACACACTACAGGGGCCAGAGTCAGGGGCTGCTGCACACACACACTACAGGGGCCACAGTCAGACACACACACACACACTACGGGGCCACAGTCAGACACACACACACAAACACTACAGGGGCCACAGTCAGACACACACACACACACACACACTAGAGGGGCCACAGTCAGACACACACACACAAACACTACAGGGGCCACAGTCAGACACACACACACACACACACACTACAGGGGCCACAGTCAGACACACACACACACACACTACAGGGGCCACAGTCACACACACACTACAGGGGCCACAGTCAGACACACACACACACTACAGGGGCCACAGTCAGACACACACACACAAACACTACAGGGGCCACAGTCAGACACACACATACACACACAACAGGGGCCACAGTCAGACACACACAATACAGGGGCCACAGTCACACACACACTACAGGGGCCACAGTCAGACACACACACACACACACACTACAGGGGCCACAGTCAGACACACACACACACTACAGGGGCCACAGTCAGACATACACACACACACACTACAGGGGCCACAGTTACACACACACACACACACTACAGGGGCCACAGTCACACACACACTACAGGGGCCACAGTCAGACACACACACACACACACTACAGGGGCCACAGTCAGACACACACACACACACAAATACTACAGGGGCCACAGTCAGACACACACACTACAGGGGCCACAGTCAGACACACACACACACACTACAGGGGCCACAGTCAGAGCACACACACACACTACAGGGGCCACAGTCAGACACACACACTACAGGGGCCACAGTCAGACACACACACACACTACAGGGGCCACAGTCAGGGGCTGCTGCACACACACTACTCGTTATGACATGTGTGATGACACCGGGCCCCTGGTGTCTACCGGGGCCCCTGGTAGGCCCCTGGTAGACACAGGTATCTGTGTCACGGGGCCCCGGTGTCTACCCCTGCGTGGCCCTTGTGAAGCAGGCCTTACGATGATGGTGCCCGAGGTCTTCATGCCGTGCAGCAGGATGGCCACCAGGGTGAAGACCAGCATCAGGGGCCCGTACAGCTCGCCGGCTATCTTCTGCAGGAAGTACAGTCAGACTGAAGCTCTTATTGTGAAAACCCTTTGCGTCTCTGAGAGACAGGAAGTGAGAGGGAGTACCTGGGGGAAGTTGATCATGCGGACAGGTATCATGGACTCCATCAGCCTGAGGGAGACCGTTAGCCGTTAGCCGTTAGCCGTTAGCATCCGTCTGAGCAGGAAATAACTGACAGGAAACAGGAAGTGGAGGAACCCCTACCTGCTGCGCACCTGTAGCGGCTCCACGTCGAAGTAGGGCCGCAGGATGTCGATGTTGGCGTACAGGCTGAAGGCCCTGGAGGCCTGGCGCTTCCCCGCCTGCCACACCTGAACGCATCACACAGGTAAGACACACCTGAACGCATCACACAGGTAAGACACACCTGAACGCATCACACAGGTAAGACACACCTGAACGCATCACCCCACAGGTAAGACACACCTGAACGCATCACCACACAGGTAAGATACACCTGAACGCATCACCACACAGGTAAGACACACTTGAACGCATCACCCCACAGGTAAGACACACCTGAACGCATCACACAGGTAAGACACACCTGAACGCATCACCACACAGGTAAGACACACCTGAACGCATCACCACACAAGTAAGACACACCTGAACGCATCACCACACAGGTAAGACACCTGAACGCATCACCACACAGGTAAGACACCTGAACGCACCATACAGGTAAGACACACCTGAACGCATCACCACACAGGTAAGACACACCTGAACGCATCACCCCATAGGTAAGACACACCTGAACGCATCACACAGGTAAGACACACCTGAACGCATCACCACACAGGTAAGACACACCTGAACGCATCACCACACAGGTAAGACACACCTGAACGCATCACCACACAGGTAAGACACACCTGAACGCATCACCACACAGGTAAGACACACCTGAACGCATCACCACACAGGTAAGACACACCTGAACGCATCACCACACAGGTAAGACACACCTGAACGCATCACCACACAAGTAAGACACACCTGAACGCATCACCACACAAGTAAGACACACCTGAACGCATCACCACACAGGTAAGACACACCTGAACGCATCACCACACAGGTAAGACACCTGAACGCACCACACAGGTAAGACACACCTGAACGCACCACACAGGTAAGACACACCTGAACGCATCACCACACAGGTAAGACACCTGAACGCACCACACAGGTAAGACACACCTGAACGCATCACCACACAGGTAAGACACACCTGAACGCATCACCACACAGGTAAGACACCTGAACGCACCACACAGGTAAGACACACCTGAACGCATCACCACACAGGTAAGACACCTGAACGCACCACACAGGTAAGACACACCTGAACGCATCACCACACAGGTAAGACACACCTGAACGGAGCCGTCCAGGAGACTCACCTCGTCCGCCACCTGTCGGCCCAGCTGCCCCTTTAACCCCTTCATGCCCAGGAACTCTCCGTCCTCCTGCTGCTCCTCCTGCTGCTCCTCCTGCTGCTCCTCCTGCTCCTCCTCCTCCAGCCGCTGGTGCAGCTCCCCCATGTCCTCGAAGCTGGAGCCCGACGTGTCGTCCATGTTCTCCATGTCGATGACGGCCGAGCCGCCGCCCTGCAGCCACCGGGGTCAAAGGTCAGGCGTGTACAGGCGACCCTGTTGCCTGGCAACTCGTCTTCTTTGTGTGAAGCAGCTTGGTTTTCTTGCTGTAGCAGTTACCGCCGTTAGCTCATGCTACATGGGTTCTACCGGTACAATGCTAGTTAGAATTAAAGCTGCTAGCAGTGTTGAACGGGTCCTCGCTCGCCCACGCCGGTCGGAGGCGCCGGCCCGCTCGGCTGAGGGCGCGCCGGTCGGACTCGACTCGGGCCGCGAGGAGTAACGAGCGCGAGGAGTTTGGGGCGGATTGGACAAAGTCCAGTTTAGCCGCTAGCTTGCGCTTTAACCGCGTGAATATATTCACGCGTCGCGTGTCCCTACGTGAAGTGTAGAGCACGGCGTGTAAATTAAATGTAAAAAAAAAGAAAACATGAAAAAAAAAGGCGTCTCGTCTCAGAATGGATCCAGATATGCAGGTTATCCAGTCGAGTTCTTATCCTGCTGAGCTAGAGGACTTTCTGGTTTACAGTTATAGACCTTACTGGTTTAGTTATATACCTTACTGGTTTACATTTGTAGACCTTACTGGTTTACAGGCATCCGGAGGCGCTCACACTATTTGGGACGGGACTAAATAGGGGCGGATTGAAGGAAGTCCAGTTGAGCCAGTAGGTGGCGCTTTGAGTCTGTGAACATATCCATGCACCCTTGAAGCATCGACATCATGTACATTAAATGTAAAAAAAAAAACGATAACATTATTGTTGCCTTAGCCTGGAATCAGAAACAGGTCTGTGTGTCACTAGGCAACCACATGTTGCTCTGTACGCCTTATTAGAGGTAATCACATCAGCTGGAGGGGGTAACATTATTGTAAAAGTGAAAAATGTATGGTGCTTTTACTTCATAAATAGGTGTTCCTCTCAAATATGAGGTTTTTTTTCTGGTGAATGTGTTCAGGCCTGTCGTGAAAGTGAATAATGTATGGTTCTTGTACTTCATAAATAGGTGTTTCTATCAAATTTGGCAGTTTTTGGGCGTTTTTGACTTTTTTGGCCGATTTGGCCATTTTCCACTTTTTTACAACGGTCGAGTTTTCCCAGAAAACGACAACGGAATCAGCTCAAAATTGGTGAATGTGTTCAGGCCTTGACTGGCATTACACTTGATTTTTTAAATACATATCTGATGAGTTTAAGCTATAGTTTTTAAGATGAATACATTACAAAAAATGGCGGTCAAAAAACGCAATTCCTAAAGCCGAAAAGTCCGTTTTTTTCCTCTTATTGGTATATTCAAGTCTTGAGATTCTAACAAACCTATTTTGAGCTGATTCCGTGGCCGTTTTGTGGGTCTAATGGACGCTAGAAAAAACGTTGCAAATGGCCGAATCAAGCTCAAAACGCAAAAAAAGCTCAAAACGGCCAACTTTGGTGAATATTTGTGGCGCCACCTAGGGTTCAAATTTCACGAAATTTGCATCGAATGATCCAGACGTAATTCTGCACATGTCCTGACCGTCTGTTATTATTTATTGCTAATAGTGTTGAAGTTATAAGCATTACAAAATGGGACACGCCCCTTACATGTTCGTCGGGCCATAGATGCTTACCATAATATTTTTTTTCAAAAAGAGATGATAGAAACCAGGCGGTATAGCTTCACTTATCATCATCTCCAATGGGTTTGTTAATATTGGACCTATCGTTTAGGTTCGGTGGTCACTTTTGTGTTTTTCACATGATTTGAAATAGTGGAAAATTTAAGTAGGCGGAGCTTAGGGTCCTGAGAGTCTTTTTTGTAGAGCAGGTCCTAGAGGTCTAGAAAAACTGTTTTTTAAGTTAATCAGACATTGTGGGTGAGGGGTGTCACATCAAACTTCTAGGTGGCGCTAGAGAGCAATTTTTGAAAGCCGAGGTCTATGTCATCCGTCTATTTTCGCCAATCCTGACAAGCTTGTGAAATTTGAGAAAAAAAATCCAGCGGAATAATAATAATACCCCTAACATTTTCAATAGGGTCCTCTCGGACAGCTTCGCTGTCGCTCGGACCCTAACTAGTTAAGGGACCGTAATGTCTAGGTTCCGGCAAAACATCAGTTGAGAAGGCACTTTGCCTGTGAGGACAGAGAGATATTGAGTCTGCAGCTCAAGGCTAGCTACACGTTAACAGTATTCAACATTCACACTTTGTTATCGGTATCTCCACATGCCAAGAGGGGCACGGACGACAGACAGCCCCCACCCGGGGGTTGGAGTGAATTCCCATGAGAAACTAGGATGTACCTATGACGAGATCTGTGTTTTTGGGGACTGAACCTTGTTTGGGGAGTCAGTGTGTTTTTGGGTCTCGACTTGCATGTTGAGGAGAGCTCCCCGGGTGATTGCAATCGCTGGTGAGCGTTTGTACTTTGCTTTTGATCAGTGAATAAACGTCTCCCTAAAGGAGAGAACATTAGCAGACTGTGAGTCTTATTATCGTAGAAGCTCTTCCAGGCTGTTCAATTCTGAAATACGTAACAGTAGTTATCTGGTAGTAGTGTCTGTGTTTACCTGGATGAGGTTGTCATCGAAGCTCCCCCACGGTTCCGTGTTTTTGTTGCCGGAGCCCGCAGACATCGTCAGGTTCACCGTGTTGGTCCCGGTTCGTCCCGGTTCGCCGTTTTGGTCCCGGTTCGTCCCGGTTCACCGTGTCTGTCTCTAATCGACTTAATTTCACACAGAAGCGACGTAAAGCCGCGTTTCCGTCTCTAAACACGTCACAACCCCTCAGGCTAAACGCAGGGAGCGTGATGACGTCACAGAAGGCGACGCACCGCGGATATATATATATATATATATATATATATATATATATATATATATATATATATATATATATAGAGAGAGAGAGAGAGAGAGAAAGTATATAGAGAGAAAAATATATAGAGAGAAAGTAAGTCCGCTTTGTTTAGTTGTATAATTATTTATTCAACAATCGCACATGTAAAATTTAATAAATTGTCAATAAGAAACGGCTAAAGACATTAAAATATCTTTATAAACTAAGAAGCAGCTACCCACGTCACCAGCAGAAGCGTTCCTGCTCCATTTCCGACTCACGGGATCTCGCTGTCAGATCTCGCGAGACTCGTGCTCCCTGTGTTGTGTTTCCCTGACGTGGTGGTGACTCGCCGCAGCTCGAGGGAAACACGCGCTAAGCTCTCCGTCTCCTCGCGCACACACAGCAGGCTCCTCGAGGCGATGACGTCGAAGCTGCGGGTCCAGACCGACGGCTCGCGGTGAGTTTACCGCTAAACGGCTCCTTAAAGTGTCGGTTAGGCTAACTGTAGCTTCTCGAGCTAAAAACACGCGCTGACCTCCAGCTGGTGTTAATAACAAACCATAATACCTCGTGATGCGTCATAGAAACGCATTCATAACCTGAACACGCGTCTCGAACCGAGCCAGAACCATCGCGTCGCAACGTTTCATGGTCACGTGATCAGGGAGACTGAGCCCGGCTCCGGAGACCCTCGCATTGTGCGGATACCGGTCCCTGGGGCCCGGTGCCCCGCCGGGTGTTCAACACGTACACCACTCTGTAGGCGGCTCAGGCGGCTGGGACGTGACGTCATGGTCTACATCTGGACACACGTCACTGGTGCCGCCGGTTCGGTACCGAGAGGAGGCGTGTGCACCGGGCCGCGGGGCCGCGGGAGCTATCAGCAGCCACCAGCTGGGTGCGATAAGGAGCCGCGCGTGCCCGTGTGTACGTGCGGGCCGACCGGCCGCGATGGCGGCGTGTTCCCTCTGAGGAGATTAACCCCGGATACCGCCGGGCGGCGTCATGCGCCCTGCCCGGCCGGCGGTTCCTGTGTGTGTGTGTGTGTGTGTATACTGTGTGTGAGATATATATATATATATATATATATATATATATATATATATATATATATATATATATATATATATATATATATATATATATATATATATATATATATATATATATATATATATATATATAATTTGGGCCAGAAGGTTGACTGGGTGGTGTTGTTGTTGTTGCTGTTGTTGTTGTGGACACTCAGCGTGTCAAACATTAACCTCCTAATATCCACCGTTGGTTTACGGACTCTGGTCCCGTGATCCGGTCACGTGACCAGATCACGTGTATTTTCAGAAACATCAGTTTAAGTCCTCTGGTCCGAGAGGAAGTTGTTGTTGTCTGGAGTACTTCTGCTAAAGAATGGAGAGAAGGACACGAGCACCAATACGTATTTGTTTGTAGTACTTTGAGTACTCGTTAAGATTTGTACATGTTCTAGACTCGGTGCTGAAGTATAAAATAAATCCAGCTCAATATCCAGAGAAGTGTGTGTGTGTGTGTGTGTGTGTGTGTGTGTGTGTGTGTGTGTGTGTGTGTGTGTGTGTGTGTGTGTGTGTGTGTGTGTGTGTGTGTGTGTGTGTGTGTGTGTGTGTGTGTGTGTGTGTGTGTGTGTGTGTGTGTGTGTGTGTGTGTGTGTGTGTGTGTGTGTGTGTGTGTGTGTGTGTGTGTGTGTGTGTGTGTGTGTGTGTGTGTGTGTGTGTGTGTGTGTGTGTGTGTGTGTGTGTGTGTGTGTGTGTGTGTGTGTGTGTGTGTGTGTGTGTCGAGCAAGGGCTCAGAATAGCTGCTGGTGACTGGCTAATCCCAGTGGAGCCTTCTGACCAATCACAGCACAAAGCAGCGGTGGCTCAGCCCTGATCTGGAGTCAGTGAGTCAGTCTGAACACAATAGTAGAACTACCCTACCCTCTGACTCACTGGTCACCAGTCAGGCCCACCGGGGCCGTCCGTGGGCCTGACTGACGCTGCCCCTACAGGATGGAGGCAGCAGGCGGGCTGCAGCAGTGCCGGCTGGCCCTGGATCAGCTGGAGGACGCCATCAGCTCTGTGATGAAGGCGGAGCAGCAGCTGAGGGAGAACACCAGAGAGGTCGGAACCCTCTTCATCTTTCTCCCCTCCTCTTCATCTTTCTCCTCCTCCTCCTCTGAGGACATATAAAAGAGTTGAGTTCATTTCACTGACTCTGCTGTAGTCTAGTGGACTCTAGTGGACTCTGCTGTAGTCTAGTGGACTCTGCTGTAGTCTAGTGGACTCTAGTGGACTCTGCTGTAGTCTAGTGGACTCTAGTGGACTCTGCTGTAGTCTAGTGGACTCTGCTGTAGTCTAGTGGACTCTAGTGGACTCTGCTGTAGTCTAGTGGACTCTGCTGTAGTCTAGTGGACTCTAGTGGACTCTGCTGTAGTCTAGACTTGGTTAAGCTCTTCTCCAGGTCAGTTTGTTGATAGATTAATCTCTCTTCCGCCTGTCTGTCTCTCACTTGTCTCGCCTGTCTGTCTCTCACCTGTCTCACTGTCTGCCTGTCTGTCTCCAGGTGCGGTCTGACCTCCAGAGCGGTGTGAGCCGTCAGCAGGAGGCTCTCCGCTGTCGAGAGGTTTGGCTGCTCGGAGAAATCGAACTTCTGGAACACGTGAAGACGGAAGCTCTGCAGCAGCAGCTGCACCGGCTGCACTGGGTGAGCTGGTTACACTGGTTACACTGGTCACTGTGGTTACACTGGTCACTGTGGTTACTGATTACATTGGTCATTCTGGTCACTAGGCTCTACTGGTTTCCTCTGGGCTCTGCTGGTTTCCTCTGGGCTCTGCTGCTGGTATTCTGGTGTTTACTGGTCTTTGTTTTGCAGCTCCGAGGACAGTTTGATGTGATCGCCCATCAGCTGCACAACAACAACAATAAAAACAACAACCAGCTCATGAGCTGCCTGGAGAAGTAAGTTCACCTCTGATCCTCGTGGATCTGTGTTGGAGATGAAGATGAAGATGATGATGGTGGTCCTCCTGTGTGCAGGTTGTCCTCTCTGAGTCTGTCCCCTGAAGAAAGTCCTGAGATGAAGTTCCAGGCCGACGGCCGCGCCCTGAGACACGCCATCACCTCTTACGGCCGCGTCACAGCCCCGGTAACATGTCCTCATGTCCTCCTGTCCCCATGTCCTCCTGTCCCCATGTCCTCCTGTCCCCATGTCCTCATGTCCTCATGTCCTCACAGCCTCATGTCCTCACAGCCTCATGTCCTCCTGTCCTCACAGCCTCATGTCCTCCTGTCCTCACAGCCTCATGTCCTCACAGCCTCATGTCCTCCTGTCCTCACAGCCTCATGTCCTCACAGCCTCATGTCCTCCTGTCCTCACAGCCTCATGTCCTCCTGTCCTCACAGCCTCATGTCCTCACAGCCTCATGTCCTCATGTCCTCACAGCCTCATGTCCTCATGTCCTCACAGCCTCATGTCCTCGTGTCCTCACAGCCTCGTGTCCTCACAGCCTCATGTCCTCACAGCCTCATGTCCTCATGTTTTCTGTACTTCCTGTTTGCAGCTGGTGGAGGGCGTGTCCTCTCATGGGGGCTTGTCTTCTCAGGGGGGCGTGTCCTCTCTGAACTGGCCAATAGCTTCGAAGAAACAAGTAAGTGCACCTAGCAGGTAGACAGTATGTGTGTGTGGAGATATATATATATATATATATATATATATATATATATATATCTATCTATATATAGATAGACAGATATTCAGTTTATTTGTAAATTACAAATGTGTCTCAGAGTGCTTTACAATCTGTACACATAGACATCCTGACCTTTGACCTTTGACCTCACATCGGACCAGGAAAAACTCCCAAATAACCCTTCAGGGGGGAAAAAAGTGAAGAACCCTTGAGGAGAGAACAGAGGAGGATCCTCTCCAGGTGGACAGAACAATAGATGTCATGTGACCAGAAGACAGATTTAGAGTTAAAATACATTCAAGGAATCTGACAGAGTTTATCAATAGTTCATATTTAGGCATATTCCACCATGGAGAGTTTGGAGACCTCCCGAGTGGAGGAGTGGGTTAGCGGGTTCAACAGTGGGCGGAGTCTCAACAGTGGGCGGAGTCTCAACAGTGGGCGGAGTCTCAACAGTGGGCGGAGTCCCAGCAGTGGGCGGAGTCCCAGCAGTGGGCGGAGTCTCAGCAGTGGGCGGAGTCTCAACAGTGGGCGGAGTCTCAACAGTGGGCGGAGTCTCAGCAGTGGGCGGAGTCTCAACAGTGGGCGGAGTCCCAGCAGGGCAGTGGCACAGCTGGTGTCAGGAACTCACGGTCCAACCATGGATGGTCCATCAGCAGATGGATCTATGCCGTCTCAGAGGGTCACATGACCCCATGAGACGTGAAGTCAGAAGGACTCCGGGGAGAAGCAGAGTTAGTCATGTGTGATGGAGAGATGAAGATTCATCCATAGGAGAAAGAGAAGAGGAGAGAGGTGCTCAGTGCATCCTAAAATGTCTCCAGCAGCTATAAGCCTCTAGCAGCATCTCCAGGTGTGGACCAGGTGAACCTGACTCAGCCCTGACTATCAGCTCTGTCAAAGAGGAAAGTCTTCAGTCTACTCTTGAAGGTGGTGACTGTGTCTGCCTCCAGGACTGAAGGTGGAGCTGGTTCATAAAAGAGGAGCTTGATAACTAAAGGCTCAGGCTCCCATTTTACATCTTACGGTACTACAAGCTCCTTAATATATGATGGTGCATCACCAATTAAGGCTTTGTAAGTTAAGAGAATATAGGGTGAAGGTTGCGCGTCACCGACCCGTCGCCCTCTGTGTGTGTGGAGTAGCCGACGGGAGGAGGAAACAGCCCGGATTCATCCACCAGTTTAGGCCGTGTTTTCGAGAGAACTAATGGTTTTAAAAACGTAAATCGTGTCAGTCGCTCTGCCGCTCTGTGACTCAGGAGAGAAACAAATTCAACGACACCGGAAGTCAACAAAGTTGCGTTAAAATATTTTAGTGCGTTAATCGCGGCCAAATTAATCGCATAGATTAACGCGTTAACACCGACAGCCCTAATAAATATATATATATATATATATATATATATATATGCGCGTGTATATATATATATATATATATATATATATATATATACGTTACATCACATGTCATGTAGCAGACGCTTTTATCCAAAGCGACTTACAGTAAGTTCATCAACCTAGAGAACTAAGAACAATAAGAATACAGGAAGTAACATTTCCTCAACATAGTGGAACTACAGAAGAACCACAATAAGATATTTAAGAGCCACTGAGGTGATAATCTGTATGTATATATTTATGTATACATACATATATATATATATATGTGTGTGTGTGTATATATACACATATATGTATGTATGTATGTATATATACATACATATGTACACATATATGTGCGTGTGTGTGTGTCAGTGTAACTCCAACTTGAAGTCATTCTCCTCAGAAGATGGCGTCTGAGTCTCTGAGCGGCTGGCTGATGGGACCGCCTCCATCACGCAGCGCTCCTATTGGTTACCAGGCCAGCAAGAACCCTCAGGATTGGCTGATGGCTTACGATGACAGCGAGGTGAGAGACGGCGCTTATGTACTGAAGCTCCGCCTCCCAGTTGGAGTCCGTGGTGTTTGATGCGTTGGCTTCCTGCGCCGTCAGGCTTCCTGTCCCGGCTCGGCCTCGGAGGACTTCCTGCAGGCCTGGGGTCAGATCTATGACCTGGAGGCGTGGCTTCTCAAGGACCAGAGCCCCGCCTGCAGGGAGCGAACCGACAGCAGCTGTAGCTCCTCCTTCTCCATTGAGAAGATCGACGAATCAGAGTTCACCGTCGCTTCTAAGGAGGAGGAGGAGGAGGAGGAGGAGGAGGAGGAGGAGGAGGAGGGGCTGAGCGACTGGCTCATCACCCCGCCCACGGCTGCCATGGAGGCCGTGTCGGACGCCGAGCGGTGGCGCCAGGTTCTGAAGCCGTTCCAGGACGGCTGGTCTACAGGTGCCTGGCTTATGGGTCCGAGCCGCCCCCCCGCCGACTGCTCCTCCTGCTGCCAGACCGAGACCAGGGCCCTGGAGATCGAGAACCTGGGCCAGCTCCTGTGCCTTAAGACCCCGGCGGCGGCCCCGGCCCTGGAGGCGTGGCTTCAGCAGGCGGTGCCGGTGCAGCAGACCTGCAGGGCCAACGAGGTCTGCCCTTCCTTCTCCTCCTGCGTCTGTGAGGAGAACTGCGGGAGAGAAGCTCTGAGCCTCTGGCTGCTCCAACAGGACGGGAGAGACAAGAACGGGGTCCCTGTGGCCCCGCCCCCTGTGGCCCCGCCCCCTGTCAAGGACGCCCCACCCACCCTGCACTGCAGAGAGCAGGAACAGAAGGTATCGGTCAGCTTCCTTGTCTTGTGAAGTAATCCTGTCTGTACGTTACGTGGTGGGTCCGCTGGGTAGCCTCAGGACCGGCTGAGGACCGGCTGAGGGGCTGGGCGGTCCGATGCCCAGCTGAAGTCCGGTGGCGGTTCTGTTGGCGGAGGCTTTGGAGTGGGCTCAATGAGGGCGGCGTGTCTCCTCAGGTCCAGGCCATCCTGCAGGCCTGGCTCCATCCCCCCAGGACCTGTGGGGCTCCGGAGGGGGACAAGTCCAGCATCTGGTCTCTGTTCCAAAGTCCTCTGGACCCGGAGCTCTGGGTGCTCCCAAGGAAGACTCTGGGGTCAGGAGGTCAGGCCCAGCCAGCTGAGGAGGAGGAGGACAAATGGCTGCTGAAGAAGAAGAGCCAGGCTCAGGTAACGGGACCAGCAGAGACCAGCAGAGTGGTAACCGTGTGTTTCAGGTGGACCTCCCTGAACTGGTCTCTCTGTCACAGGAGCGCCTGGCGCTGCCCTCCGTCTGCGACCTGTTCTCCTGCATGAAGGTGGGCGGGGACAACGACAAGTGGCTGCACAGACCTGCAGAACAGGTGAGTCCACCTGGGGGCCCAGGGCCTTTGTTTGGGGGTCCAGAGGTCTTAGTTTGAGGTCTTAGTTTGGGGGTCCATTCTTTAGTTTGATTCTGTTTTTATTTCAGATGTGATGGTGAAGATGATGGTGATGAAGAGGATGGTGGTGGTGATGAAGAGGATGCTTCCTCTTGGAGTCTCTAACGCTGCACAGCCTCAACCATCCCCTCTGTGACATCACTGCGCTCTCCTCCAATCAGGATCCAGAGCTCCGTGATCAATACTTTGATTCAGTCTTCCACTCGTGTTGTTCCATGTCTCCATGACGACGTGATCTTCTGATCGCCTCATCTATTGATCCTTGTTCAGCTTCACATGGAATCGTTTCACTTTCGATCGACTCAGTTATTGATTTGCATCTTTCACATTAATCTCTTGCTGTGTCACCTGATGCCTCTCTGATTATTGATTTGGGATTTGAATTTGATCAAATGTTCCATAATGATCAGAATAATTTCCCACAATTCATTGGTCAGAGGATCCTGACAGGAAGGGGCGGAGTTAACTTGGCCTTGACTCAAAGAAACCTGATTTCTGATTGGAAAGGTTTACTAACGGATGCTTTCTGCTTTTGATCAACTCCACCGGGCTGCTGGTGTTCTTCTGGTGTTCTTCTGGTGTTCTTCTGGTGTGGCCCTCGGTGCTCCGGGTTCCCCGTCACCGCCTCGAACACGACTTCAGGGCAGAGGGCAGAATCAAGAAGCTATTTTACCCAGAATGCCTCTGGGGTGGGCATGCTGCAGCCTGTCAGGTCACATGACCGCAGTCAGCAGTGATTGGTGCTTTTTATTGACGCTCAAAACATTTTGGGGTGGGGCTAAACATATGTAGTTGTGATGTCATCAATACCCTCTGATTCTGTACACTAATAAAACATTCTGACATCATCAGTCTGTCTGTGACGTCACTCTGACCGTAACTTTACCTGAAGGGATTTCCTTGTGAAACGTGATGTGTTTGGGACGGAGGCAGTGAGCGCCCCCTGCTGGAGACTCACTGAAGCACACCTACAATGCTGCAGCGGATGACGTGTGTCATGTTTAAAAACGCTTCTTCAGATTACACTGACCTTATATATATATATATATATATATATATATATATATATATATATATATATATAAATCTCCCTCAGCTGCAGGGTGTACTAGTCTCGCGACACTTCACGACGAGAAGCGGCAGTTTGCGGGTCTTCAGCCAGCCAATCAGACTCGATGCAGCGTCAGGCTGCGCAGCAGCTCCACCAATCATTGGCTGGAGGGACTCGGTCGCTCCGCCGCGTGCCGCCTCCACACCGCTGCGTCCGTCCGCTCTGTTAGGCGACCTGCCGCTCTCCTGCCGCTCGCTGCTAGCCGACTAGCTGCCGCTGCTAGCGGCGGAGATGTGACGGGAGCTCCGTCAAGAGAAGCGACAGAGGCCGAAGAGACGCGCGCAATCCCGGGTTCTCTGTGAGTGTTTGGTCCCCGGGGACCCGAGCAACACGGTGTGTGGATGCGTGTGTGTGTGCGTGTGTCTGTCTGTATGCAAGTGTGTGCGTTTGTGTGAGCTTGTATATTTGAGTGAGTGTGCACGTGTGCGCGTGTGCTTTAGTGTGTCCTCCATCATCATCATCATCTTCATCACTTTAGACCATAATTAACCCAAAATAAACATCTTCAATCTACTATTATTATATATTTATATTTAATACATTTATTTATTTCTTTAAATGTGTATGTATATACATTGTATATCTGTATATTTTATGTCCTTAATATCTTTATAAACTGTACATATTTATGTTAATATATTAATATATATATATACATACTATATTCTGTAGTTTTGTATTTCATCTTTATTTATATCTTCTTAATAGTTAAATAAAATCATATTCATTTTCAAACTATAATTTGTATTTGTTTGTTTCCGTGGTTTTACTTTGAAAAGCAATCCTCTGTACTTCCGCTCTCCGCAGCCATTTAATCCTTTTTCCCACAATGCTTTGTGTCCACGTCCCCTGCTTCCTGTTTATTGTGACCGTCTCCACCGGTAGAATATAACGTTTATGCCGCTGTGCCGCCGCCCAAAGCTCGGTGAGTACCCGGATCCCGGCCCGGTTCTCCCGGTACTGTCGTTCGTCCCGCGCGCCGCTCTTTGATTGAGGCCGCGCAGCCGCAGGAGGAGCGCCGCCGCTCGGCTGCTCATCACCGGCCGAGCCCCGCGAGCCCCGCGCGTCCTGCGGGGCGGCCCGCAGGACGCGCGCTTTGGCCCCTGTGGCGGGTTCAGGCAGCCGGAGCACCCCGCGGGGAGCGCGGCCCGGAGGGACCGGGCACCGGGGACCGGGCCTCGGTCTGGAGCTCCTGGACGCGCTGCAGCAGCCGCCCTCCGCGGGCTGCACGCCGGGGAGACATCCGGGTAGTCCGGAGGACCGCGCTCCTCATGTTGATCTGGACCGGACTGTAATGCGGCCCGCTTGAGAGAGAGAGAGAGAGAGAGAGAGAGAGAGAGAGAGAGAGAGAGAGAGAGAGAGAGAGAGAGAGAGAGAGAGAGAGAGAGAGAGAGAGAGAGAGAGAGAGAGAGAGAGAGAGAGAGAGAGAGAGAGAGAGAGAGAGAGATCCCGGTCTGTAGTCCTTTACCTCATTTATGATGCTCTTATTCACCCGTTTATACATATTTAGTGTTGTCCATCAGGAGGTCATGTCTTTATTATGACAGTAACGTCACTGAGTGGTGACCTCATACGGTCCAGCTGTCCCCAGACCTGCTGTAGGTCAGTGAAGGCATCACTCTGATGTATAACATGTGTAATAGATCAATAGTTATGAACTGAAGGTCAGTGAAGGCATCACTCTGATGTATAACATGTGTAATAGATCAATAGTTATGAACTGTAGGTCAGTGAAGGCATCACTCTGATGTATAACATGTGTAATAGATCAATAGTTATGAACTGTAGGTCAGTGAAGGCATCACTCTGATGTATAACGTGTAATAGATCAATAGTTATGAACTGTAGGTCAGTGAAGGCATCACTCTGATGTATAACATGTGTAATAGATTAATTATAAATGTCTTTATACTCTGAGTTAATTAATCAAGTAGCAGATAGATATATTATCTCTTATATTATTATCATTGTATATATTGGGGTCTGGGCCATGGGGTCTGGGCCATGGGGTCTGGGCCATGGGGTCTGGGCCTCGTTGTGTACGCCATGCGCCATGGTGGTGAGACGTGTGTCCTCCTCTTCCTCAGCGCCGTAGCCGCTCCTCTTCCTCGTGCGGATGGAGGACTCGGTGTCTGAGTCCGACGCCCTGGGGGCCGACTTCATCACCGTGGAGCTGGACACGCAGCCCATCGAGTACGTGGTGAAGTGGGCCGAGGTCGGCTCCAAGTTCACCATCTCCTGCGTGAAGAAGGAGGCGGCGGACGAGCCGCTGGAGGCCGGCGAGGCCTTCTTCACGCCCTACGAGGAGGTGTTCCCCTGCGAGGTGACGGAGCAGAGCGTGGAGATCAAGATGGACTCGGACGAAGACGAGCAGCAGGAGGAGGAGGAGGAGGACACGGAGGAGGAGCAGGAGGCGCCGGAGGAGGAGGAGGAGGAGGAGGAGGAGGAGGAGGAAGAGGAGGAGGCGGGCGGCAGCCAGCCGGACGGCGAGGCGGACTCGGACCTGGCCGACTTCGAGCCGGACGAGCGCCAGTACCGCTGCAGCTACTGCGGCAAGAGCTACAGCCACGCCTCCAGCCTGTACCGCCACCAGCAGACGCACAGCGGCCGCGCTCAGGCCACGCCCACCAAGAGGGCGCTGGAGCCCGCCCAGCAGGAGGCGCGCTACACCTGCCCCCACTGTGGCATGAGCTTCAAGGGCAGCAGGTAACGTCAGAGCGTCAACATGGCGCTGTCATTCTAGTCTTTCTTTAGTGGGACCACAGGACGGTCTCAGAAAATTAGAATATTGTGATAAAGTTCTTTATTTTCTGTATGTCATGCATTCTGGATTCATTACAAATCAACTGAAATGTTGCAAGCCTTTTATTCTTTTAATATGGCTGATTATGGCTCACAGCTTAAGAAAAGTCAAACTCTAAACATTAGAATATCATGATAAAGTATTCTCTAGGGTATTCAACTCATCACTTGAATGTCTCATGAACTGGAAAGAAGCAGCGGACAGCTCAGAGGGTCCAAAGTCCTCTTTTCAGACCAAAGCAAGTGTTGAGTTTCATCTGGAAGTCAAGGCCCAGAGTCTGGAGAAAGGCTGGAGAGGAGCAACATCCCAGTGGATCAAATCCAGTGGGAAGCTCCCAGTCGGTGATGGTTTGGGAGCCATGCCAGCTGCTGGTGTTGGTCCACTGGGTTTCATCCAGTCCAGAGTCAATGCAGCTGTGGACCAAGAGACTTTAGAGTCTGCTGAAAAGCTCCATGGAGATGAGCATTTCATTTCCCAGCATGATCTGGCACCTGCCCAGTGCCAGAACCAGCAGTAACTGGTGTCCTGACCATGGCATTACTGGCCTCCATTGGCCTGAACCCCAGAGAGAATGTGTGGGGTGTTGTGAAGAGGAAGCTGAGAGACACCAGACCAACAATGCAGATGAGCTAAAGGCCCTAGTGAAGCCTCCTGGGCATCCATAACACCTCAGCAATGCCACAGGCCGATTGCCTCCATGCCACGCCGCGTTGATGCAGTCATCCGTAAAAGGATTCCCAACAAGTCCTGAGTGCAGTTAAGACCGACATGCGTGACGCCTGAGAGCCTGAGGCTCGGGGCTCGAGGCGCAGAGACGTAAAGTCTGGTCCCTCGTCCAGCTCACCGCTACATGCCGCGACGGTCGGATTATCAACCGGATCGAGTATCCTGGTGTTCATGAAACGACCACTAGAGGTCAGTCCACTGAGACAGGTAGACCACGTGACCACGTGACTGACTACTGATACTACTGTTACTATACTGTGGTCCTCATGTCCTGTGGTCTTCATGTCTTCATGTCCTCATGTCCTCATGTCCTGTGGTCTGTCCTGCAGGATGCTGGGCAGTCACCTGCGTCTTCACGGGAAGAGGCGGATCCATCCCTGTAACATCTGCGGTAAGGAGTTCAACCACAGCTCCAGCCTGTCGCGCCACCGCCTCATCCACAAGAAGGGCAAGGGCGTCCCCAAGGGCGTCCCCAAGGGTGTCCCCAAGGGCGTCCCCAAGGACGCGGGCCACAACATGGCCGCCCTGCGCCACTCGCTGAAGGTCGGCGGCAAGAACAAGAAGCCCAAGCGGCAGCCGGGGGGGGCGGGGCCTGCGGGGGCGGGGCCTGCGGGGGCGGGGCCTGCGGGCGAGCCCTTCTACGCCTGCCCGCAGTGCGACATGAGCTTCAGGACGTCCACCCAGCTGTCCAAGCACCAGGTGAGCCACGTGAAGCAGCTGCTGGGCGGCTTCACGCCGGGCAAGGAGAACCTGCAGGAGACGACCTCCGACCTGAAGATCCGCCTGAAGCTCTGCTCCCGGGACAAGCCCAACTTCTACACGCTGTGCAAGAAGAACCGCCGGCGCCGGGCCGGCCGGGTCGGCAAGCGGGGCTCCGCCCCCTCCGAGGAGGAGCGAGGAGGCGGAGCCGGGAGGGGGGGGGGAGGCCGCCACGGGTGCGGCCAGTGCGGGAAGCGCTTTAGCCACGCCTCCAGTCTGGCCCGACACCAGCAGACCCACCGGGACGGCGCCGGGCGGGGCGAGCCGCACCACTACCAGAAGCGGCTGCACCTGAAGGCCGGCCCCCCCGCCCACGGCAAGACCTACACCTGCGCCGCCTGCAGCAAGACCTTCATGCACTCCTCCAGCTTCTCGCGCCACAAGAAGGCCCACCTGGAGGAGGAGCGGCGCGGCGCCGAGCGCCGGACCGGGGCGGCGCTCGACGAGAGCGCGCCGCTGGAGTCCGAGTCCGAGTGACGGCGCCCGGCTCCGGACCCGTTTTGTGACCCGTTCTGGGTCGGTTCTGAATCGGCGCTAACTGGTTTGGGACCAGTTCCGGAAAAGTTATCATTTAAAATAGTTGTGGACCAGCTGCTCGGTACCGGCGGCAATGGGTCGGTCCAGGTTTGTGAACTGGACCTTCTCTGGTGTAGATAGCAGCAGGAGGCGGGGCATCTCCATATATGGTCACACCTGGCCGTTAGCTCTTAAGGATGTTCCCCAAGCCCCGCCCCTCCTCCACCCAAGCCCCGCCCCTCCTCCACCTGTCTGTCAGGTTGCACAGAGACGCTGTTCGCTTCCACTCCGCCCCTCTACACGCCATTTCCCATCAGCCACCTGGGGAGAGAGCTGCTTCCTCCCATTATACACACAGCACGCAGTGCATTATGGGTAACTGATTCTCCATTCAACGGATTCAATACAAATCAAAACTGTGGATTCAGCTGAAAACAGATCTGACCTGGTTCTGGTCTGACCTGGTTCTGGTCTGGCCTGGACCTGGTCTGACCTGGACTGACCTGGTTCTTGTCTGACCGGGTTCTGGTCCCACCGGGTTCTGGTCTCACCGGGTTCTGGTCCCACCGGGTTCTGGTCTCACCGGGTTCTGGTCTCACCGGGTTCTGGTCCCACTGGGTTCTGGTCCCACTGGGTTCTGGTCTCACCGGGTTCTGGTCCCACTGGGTTCTGGTCTCACCGGGTTCTGGTCCCACTGGGTTCTGGTCTCACCGGGTTCTGGTCTCACCGGGTTCTGGTCTGATGGATCGTCTGGCTGTCTCTTTTCTTTGCTCCCAGAGCGACTGTGATTGGCCAGTTCTTGCAGCGCTCTGATTGGTTGTCCATAGCTTGCAGAGAGCTGATTGGTCGAGTCGGCGTTTGCATGTCCAACCTGCAGCTCGTCGGCCATCTTTGTAGTTTGTTGGCGGCGTTGTGGAGGTCGGAGGGTCAACTGCATTTCTTATTTATGAATTTGGAACGATGTTGTAATATATAAATATTTAAATGTGACTTGAGTAAAAATAAATAACAAGAGTGTCTCGTTGCCCTCGTTACCGTAGCAACATCGTTTTCGGCTCCAGCAGACGTCCAGATTTTCAAGCTTTTAAAAAGAATCCTTTAAAGTTCAAAAGAATCCAAATGCCTCAGAAGTTATTGACTACCGGACGTCTTGGATCGAACCGGGACCAGGTCTTCCTCCCTGACAGAACCCCCACCCCCCCACCCCCAAGATACTTTGAGTTTGTGAAAAACATTTTACTGTGTGAATTGGATTTGACTTAATTTAATGGTGAGCTATTTATAAGTGTGTGTCGGCAGCAGACTGCCGTAGAAATACTCGGAAGAAGTCCTCCTTCTCCTCTTCCTCCTCTTCCTCCTGCTCCTGGTTTCCGTTCTCTTGGTTCCTTAAAGCTGCCGTTCTCTTCTTTTTGTCCATGCTGGTCTGGTTCCTCTTCAGTTGCTGGTTCCAGCGCCACCTGCAGGTAGAAGGTTGTTGGTCGTTGTGTCGTGTTTGCCAATAGAATAAAACCCAGTTGACATGTTTTGTCTTGCGTTTTGTAATAAACTTTAAAAACAGATGTTTCCTGTGTGTCTGTGAAGCTCCGCCCCTAACCCATTCTTTAACGCTAACTAAATGATGCTTTAGTATCTAAAAATAATGTTCACATTCTTTGGAAATACTCTGAGATACAAAGTTGTTATTTTTACATTCTACTTATTTTCAGACGGAAACAATAAGATATGAGACACTAAGACCCCGTTTACACGATGGAAAAACGCATATAAACGCATATATTTTCCTGCGTTTTGGCTTTTCATTTACACTAAAACGGAGGTTTTATCACGGAAAACGATCATTTCTAAAAACTCCGGCCAAAGTGGAGATTTCTGAAAACGCCGTTTTTGTGTTTGCGTGTGAACGAGGGCAAACGGAGTTTTAGTTTGGCAAACGTCACAGTGTGCGACTACAAATGCTTCACAGTGCGCCCCAACCGCGTCGTGTCGCCGGGGATCGGCTCTCCCTCAAGGCGTCAGGGGTCTGCGGCGATGTCGGCAACACCCGCCCGTCTCGAGACACGGACCCAGGAGTCTGACGCAGCGCGGGTCAGAGGGTGAATGGAAACCCCGCGGCGCAGCGACACTGAGGGCCGGCAGCTCGGCCCCGAGGGGGGGTCCCGGCCCCGAGGTGGGGAAACCGGCCCCGAGGGGGGGTCACCGGCCCCGAGGGGGGGTCCCGGCCCCGAGGGGGGGTCCCGGCCCCGAGGGGGGGTCCCGGCCCCGAGGGGGGGTCCCGGCCCGTCTCGCCCGCACTGAGCGTGAGCGTGCGCGATAGTTATGCGGGTTCATATAAACAGGAACTTTTTTGAAAACGACCTTGTGTGTACGACGTTATTTTTGAAAACAGAGGGGCAGAAATATGTGTTTCTGTAAATACCCGGCTATGTGTAAATGTGGCCTTATAATCAATATCAGGCACGAGAATTCCTCACCTGTGGGCGAAATTAGCCCTTTTGAAACCAAAATAGGACTTACGTGAATCGTGTAGATCCAAGAGTTTTAGTTTTGGGGTAGGGAGGGGGGGCAATTGACCGGCCGGCGTTTGTGAGATTGGAGCGGGACATGGAGAACATATGGAGTGATGCTCTTCGCAATAAAACATCTTTGATGGGCGTGTCGCGTCTCGGCCAATCAGCGTCAAGATGTCTTCAGCGTTTGGTGGTTTAGGTTAGCTTGAATGTTAGCCGCTACATCTGCTGCTGTCGGGCTGCACGGCGTAGCGATGCTAACGAAGGACCCGCATTAAGAGAGATGTGACTCAGCATATCTTTAGTATCGATCCTTCATTAAAACAGCGATCAGAGCCGCGCTGCTCCGTGTCAGGGGCCGATCACACCGAACGCGCCTTTCAAAAACGTCGCCCGCAAAACCAAAACCATCGATTCGCACGGCGCGTTGAAAGTGGCGCCGAACTGGTGATCGGCCTCGAGATGTTTGCGCTGCGCAGCCTCACAGAGGGGCGTTAAGGGGCGGAGTTTTCGGCTAAATAAAAAGATGCCAAAAGTGAAATGTTTAAGTTGAGTCTGTAAATCAACGCTATGATGGCTCCATAGAGTTTCATTAATATCTGTAGATTAATACTAATATCACTGCCATTTGTTAAGTGTTGAAAAAGCTTGTAAAAAGTTAACCATAGAGATATTTTATTTATTACTGTAGATAAATATACCAGTATCGTATTTCTGGAATACTGTTTTTATGGTATTGTATCAGTGTCATGATATTTATGGCAGGTATGGTATAGAAGACCATGACAAGCAGGTAGAGGCAGAATTAGCCTCTGTTCACGCCAACAACAAAAAAGGAAGTTGGTTGATGAACGACCATATTATACACAATATTACTATTACTATAGGGCCCGATCACTGACTTGGTGTTAGAATTAGAATGGAGGACCTATAGATTATCAGACAACGTCCAACATCGATGTTTGTGGAAGTCACCAGCACCCCCCACCACCCCACACCCCACCTAGCCTTCTCACCTTTTTCACCCCTGACCCGTTTTCATGCTGCTCCATGTGTTACAGCTGCATTCTCTCTCCTGGCCACCAGGGGGCGACTCCTCCACTGTATAATGTATATGTATGGATAGATGTGTGTGTGTGTGTACGTCGTGTATATATATATATATGTCCAGAGCTGCCAACTCTCACGGTTTCGCCGTGTGACGCTTTTGCGTGTTTCCACGCTCTCTCACGCCACACAACCGACTTCTCACGGCAAAAGAAAGTCTGATTTGGGCCGAAGCTCCTTTTCAGACTCCGGACGGTAGATGGCGCTAAGGAGCGCCTCTGTAAAGCTGTTCGCTGCATACGTGTGGTGTATTGGATCGAGCACACATCTGTTGACCCCAAAGAGTCCCGGAGTTAGCAGCAGAAGAGGTTCAGACAGACAGCGAGCAGAGACCACGGTATGCTAATGCGGGGCTCTCACGCGTCACATTGAGAGTGACAGTCACGCATTGAGGTCTTAACTCCCGCCACACATCGGATTCATCGGTTATTTCATGTTTTAATGAGCCGCAGCGCCAACATGAGCCGCGCTGACCTCACGGTGGAGAAATCAAACGCTCCCTGGAGGTCTGCTGTGCGGTGCCACTTATCAGCCAATCAGAAAGAAGAGCACCTTGTTAAGCTAACAGGCCGAGGAAAAGGACCCTTTCAAAATCAAAACAGTACTTTGAACAAGTAAGATGTATTCTAAAGAATTTAACATAAAGACAGGACATTTGTGCAATAGAATTAGACATGTTTTTGTAAATGAGAGTAGAGTAATTAAAAACATTTAAATTCTTTAAGGTAGCAAAGATGCCTCGTAAAAGACCTTTGCCAGGCCAGATCGAGGTACAACATGGTTCAACGCCACATTCATTAAGATGTCCTGATATGTGAGCCACCGCCGCGTGGCTGCGTGCGCGGCAACATGTTGGTCACCCGACACAACCTCACTCCAAGGTTTTTTGAAACGTTGGCAGCTCTGAGTGTCTATGTGAGCGTGATCCCACAGCTGGCCGCTCGTCCGTTCCAACACCTTTTTCTTTTTTCAGAGCGGACTTTTTTGCCTTAGGCGCTCGGGAACAAGGCTTCATACCACCACCAGCGTGACGACACACACACACACACACACGCACACACACGCACACACACACACGCACACACGCACGCACACATGCATGCACACGCACGCACGCACGCGCACACACGCACGCGCGCTCGCGCACACACGCGCACACACAAGTTGGCTTTTTTGTCACCAATGAAGTGACGGTATGTAAAAACAATTTTTGTTCACGGCAGACCTGACAGCCTCTCGCAGCACAGGGTTTGAAAAACACTGCTCTATGGTATAGTGATGTTACCCTGCATGGTTCTAGTCCTCTGTGGTATAGTGATGTTACCCTGCATGGTTCTAGTCCTCTGTGGTATAGTGATGTTACCCTGCATGGTTCTAGTCCTCTGTGGTATAGGGATGTTACCCTGCATGGTTCTAGTCCTCTGTGGTATAGTGATGTTACCCTGCATGGTTCTAGTCCTCTGTGGTATAGTGATGTTACCCTGCATGGTTCTAGTCCTCTATGGTATAGTGATGTTACCCTGCATGGTTCTAGTCCTCTGTGGTATAGTGATGTTACCCTGCATGGTTCTAGTCCTCTGTGGTATAGTGATGTTACCCTGCATGGTTCTAGTCCTCTGTGGTATAGTGATGTTACCCTGCATGGTTCTAGTCCTCTATGGTATAGTGATGTTACCCTGCATGGTTCTAGTCCTCTGTGGTATAGTGATGTTACCCTGCATGGTTCTAGTCCTCTGTGGTATAGTGATGTTACCCTGCATGGTTCTAGTCCTCTGTGGTATAGTGATGTTACCCTGCATGGTTCTAGTCCTCTGTGGTATAGTGATGTTACCCTGCATGGTTGTAGTTCTCTGTGGTATAATGATGTTACCCTGCATGGTTCCAGTCCTATATGGTAGAGTGATGTTACCCTGCATGGTTCTAGTCCTCTATGGCAGGGGTGCTCAATATGTTGATCGTAGTATTGGTAGATCGCATGACATAAAAATAAATGTGCCCGCCCCCTGTAACTTTCTCTATAGCGCCAGACTACAGCAGCGTGTCATCTCTGTCTCTCCGCTGCTCGCCGTCTGGCGCTCCGCAGAGCTCGCGGTGCGCATTGGGGCGGAGCAAAGAAAAAGTCACTAGCACCCCCCCATGCATATGTATACATACGTGTGTGTATATATATATATATATATATATATATATATATATATATATATATATATATATATATATGTATGTATATATGTGTGAATATAAACATACATATATATACACATGCATATGTACATATATATATATATATATATATATATATATATATATATATATATATATATATACACACACATATACAGGACTGTCTCAGAAAATTAGTATATTGTGATAAAGTTCTTTATTTTCTGTATGTCATGCATTCTGGATTCATTACAAATCAACTGAAATGTTGCAAGCCTTTTATTCTTTTAATATGGCTGATTATGGCTCACAGCTTAAGAAAAGTCAAACTCTAAACATTAGAATAACATGATAAAGTATTCTCTAGGGTATTCAACTCATCACTTGAATGTCTCATGAACTGGAAAGAAGCAGCGGACAGCTCAGAGGGTCCAAAGTCCTCTTTCCAGACCAAAGCAAGTGTTGAGTTTCATCTGGAAGTCAAGGCCCAGAGTCTGGAGAAAGGCTGGAGAGGAGCAACATCCCAGTGGATCAAATCCAGTGGGAAGCTCCCAGTCAGTGATGGTTTGGGAGCCATGCCAGCTGCTGGTGTTGGTCCACTGGGTTTCATCCAGTCCAGAGTCAATGCAGCTGTGGACCAAGAGAGTCTGCTGAAAAGCTCCATGGAGATGAGGATCTCATTTCCCAGCATGATCTGGCACCTGCCCAGTGCCAGAACCAGCAGTAACTGGTGTCCTGACCATGGCATTACTGGCCTCCATTGGCCTGAACCCCAGAGAGAATGTGTGGGGTGTTGTGAAGAGGAAGCTGAGAGACACCAGACCAACAATGCAGATGAGCTAAAGGCCCTAGTGAAGCCTCCTGGGCATCCATAACACCTCAGCAATGCCACAGGCGGATTGCCTCCATGCCACGCCGCGTTGATGCAGTCATCCGTAAAAGGATTCCCAACAAGTCCTGAGTGCATTAATGGACATTTTACAATGTTTGATTTAGTTTTGCTGTTATAAATATTTTGTTTTACTTGGTCTGAGGAAATATTCTAATATTTAGAGATAGGATATTTGAGTTTTCTTCAGCTGTAAGCCATAATCAGCAATATTAAAAGAATAAAAGGCTTGCAATATTTCAGTTGATTTGTAATGAATCCAGAATGCATGACATTTTAGTTTTTTAATTGCATTACAGAAAATAAAGAACTTTATCACAATATTCTAATTTTCTGAGACAGTCCTGTATATGTATGTATATATGTGTGTATATAAACATACATATATATATATATATACATGCATATGTATATATACATATATATGTGTATATATATATATATATATATATATATATATATATATATGCATGATTTGTATACAGATTTGTATACAGGTCGTGCTCGTGTCCTTGGCCTCTAAACGACAGACTAAATCTGTTGCTCTGATCTCATTAACTCTGTTAGGAGGAGCTCAGTGTATCTTAAGCGTCCATAAGGAGAGAGGAGAGGAGAGAGGAGCTCAGTGTATCCGAGCGTCCATAAGGAGAGAGGAGAGGAGAGAGGAGCTCAGTGTATCCTAAACGTCCATAAGGAGGGAGGAGGGAGGCGAGAGGAGCTCAGGGTATCCTAACGTCCACAAGGAGAAAGGAGAGAGGAGCTCAGTGTATCCTAACGTCCATAAGGAGAGAGGAGGGAGGAGAGAGGAGCTCAGTGTATCCTAACGTCCATAAGGAGAGAGGAGAGAGGAGAGAGGAGCTCAGTGTATCCTAACGTCCATAAGGAGAGAGGAGGGAGGAGAGAGGAGCTCAGTGTATCCTAAGCATCCATAAGGAGGGAGGAGGGAGGAGAGAGGAGCTCAGGGTATCCTAACGTCCATAAGGAGAGAGAAGAGAGGAGAGAGGAGCTCAGTGTATCCTAAAGGTCCATAAGGAGAGAGGAGAGAGGAGCTCAGGGTATCCTAACGTCCATAAGGAGAGAGGAGGGAGGAGAGAGGAGCTCAGTGTATCCTAAAGGTCCATAAGGAGAGAGGAGAGAGGAGCTCAGTGTATCCTAAGCGTCCATAAGGAGAGAGGAGAGAGGAGCTCAGTGTATCCTAACGTCCATAAGGAGAAAGGAGAGAGGAACTCAGTGTATACTAAGCGTCCATAAGGAGAGAGGAGAGAGGAGAGAGGAGAGAGGAGCTCAGTGTATCCTAGCGTCCATAAGGAGAGAGGAGAGGAGAGAGGAGCTCAGTGTATCCTAAAGGTCCATAAGGAGAGAGGAGAGAGGAGCTCAGTGTATCCTAAAGGTCCATAAGGAGAGAGGAGAGAGGAGCTCAGTGTCTCCTGTGTGACTTTGACCTCGTCGGTGCTTCAGCAGGTGCTCTGGTCAGGAGTTCAAACAGGTTTGCTGTGCTGGGTTGGCGGTTGGGATCCAACCACACTGAACACAAGTGCTTTGTGAGTCCTTCAGTTAAAGTCCTGGGTGTTGGTCCAGGAACAGGTCCAGGAATAGGTCCAGGTCCAGGGCCAGGTCCAGGGCCAGGTCCAGAGCCAGGGCCAGGTCCAGGAACAGGTCCAGGGCCAGGAATAGGTCCAGGTCCAGGAACAGGTCCAGGGCCAGGTCCAGAGCCAGGGCCAGGTCCAGGAACAGGTCCAGGTCCAGGTCCAGGGCCAGGTCCAGAGCCAGGGCCAGGGCCAGGTCCAGCATGGGACCTCTCAATGTGTCGGTGATTGGGGAGTGGGGTCAGCAGGAGGAGGGCGACTGTGGGTCAGTGGTCAGCAGTTCCGTCTAATACTGAAATACTACAAGACAGTCAAACACAGTAGTACACTGTAAAATACTACACATAGTCAGACCCTGTCAAATTGTTTCACACTTTGAGGTCCTGTAAGTTGCTCCAAGACTTTTGTGAACACGGTAAGACCCTTCAACAGCAGCAGTGGTAAACACACTGCACTACTAAGACATCGCCAAACAGTGGTACACTGTCAAATACTACAAGACATTGCTAAACACTCTTACATACTATACAATAGGAACTGACATTGTCAAACATTGTAAAGAAAGAAATACTACAGGGTACTGTGTTACATCGTAAGTCATCGTGGAAACACTGTCGGAAACGGTGATACGCCTGTATACACCCCTGGGAATACACCTGTGAATACCAGTGTATAAACCTGTATACACACCCATATATATATATATATATATATATATATATATATATATATATATATATATATATATATGTATATATAAACCTGTAAATACCCCTATAGCTGTTTTAACCTGCAAGAAAACCTTTGTGAACCTTAACCGTATAAACTGTTAAAAACCTGCATAAACCAGTATAAACCTAACCCCACCTGTATGAATCGGTATAAACTAGTAGAAACAATTATAAACCGGTATAAATCTGTATGAATCTGAATAACTAACCCCACCTGTATAAACCTGCATAAAGCTGCATAAACCAGTATAAACCGGCATTAACCGGTATAAACCACTACAAACAGGTACAAATCGTTATAAACAGGTATAAAGCGCTATAAACCTGTACAAAACAGTATAAACCGGTATAAATTAGTACAACCCAGTACAAACCAGTATACAGAGGTATGAACTAGTATAACCCAGTATAAACCAGTACAAACTGGTATAAAGCGGTATAAACCTGTATAAACCAGTACAAACCGGTAAAAAACAGTATACGCCTGTACAAACTGGTATAAACCGGATTAAACCGGTATAAACTGGATTAAACCAGTACAAACCGGTATACGCCGGTATAAACCAGTACAAACCGGATAAAACCCGATTAAACCGGTATCAACCGGATTAAACCTGTATAAACCGGTATAAACCAGTACTAACCGGTACAAACCGGTATAGAGCTAAGAACAGACGAGTCACACAGGAGCTTCGGCCACTTCTCTTTATAGGATCTCACAGGGAGGCGACTACGAGCTCAACGGACCCACAACAACACAACAACACAACATGTGACAACAACCCGACATGATGAGTGTGACGGACCCTTTGATCTCTAGGGGGGTCATACGTTGCATTTACAGCAGCAGGTTCTGTTCCTGATCCACATCCGTACAGAACATATCGCTGATGAAACTAAGTGTGTGTGTGTGTGAGGGGGGGGGCTCAGTCCGATGGGGGGGCGGGGCTCTCAGGTGGCGGCCTCAGGTGCGTCCCCCCCCTCCACCACTTGGTTGGTCTTGCCGAGCGTCTTCAGCTTGGCCAGCAGCTCGCTGAGGGTCTCCGGGACCCCCTTCTCCAGCAGCCAGCCCTCGCTCTCACACTCCGGGTTCTCCGGGTCCTCCATGGTCTCCAGAGCCGTGGTCAGGTACTTCAGGCCCGCCATGTCCAGCACCTGAGGACAGACCCGGGTCAGCATGAGACCGCCTGCTGCCAGGCCCTGGACATCCACATGCAGTCCCAGGGGACTTCTGCTTGGCTAGTTCTCCCTGCTGGTCTAGTTCTCCCTGCTGGTCTAGTTCTCCCTGCTGGTCTAGTTCTATCTGCTGGTCTAGTTCTCCCTGCTGGTCTAGTTCTCCCTGCTGGTCTAGTTCTATCTGCTGGTCTAGTTCTCCCTGCTGGTCTAGTTCTATCTGCTGGTCTAGTTCTCCCTGCTGATCTAGTTCTATCTGCTGGTCTAGTTCTCCCTGCTGGTCTAGTTCTATCTGCTGGTCTAGTTATATCTGCTGGTCTAGTTCTCCCTGCTGGTCTAGTTCTATCTGCTGGTCTAGTTCTCCCTGCTGGTCTAGTTCTATCTGCTGGTCTAGTTCCCCCTGCTGGTCTAGTTCTATCTACTGGTCTAGTTCTATCTGCTGGTCTAGTTCTCTCTGCTGGTCTAGTTCTCTCTGGTGGTCTAGTTCTCTCTGCTGGTCTAGTTCTCTCTGGTGGTCTAGTTCTATCTGCTGGTCTAGTTCTATCTGCTGGTCTAGTTCTCCCTGCTGGTCTAGTTCTCTCTGCTGGTCTAGTTCTCCCTGCTGGTCTAGTTCTATCTGCTGGTCTAGTTCTATCTGCTGGTCTAGTTCTCCCTGCTGGTCTAGTTCTCCCTGCTGGTCTAGTTCTATCTGCTGGTCTAGTTCTCTCTGCTGGTCTAGTTCTCCCTGCTGGTCTAGTTCTCCCTGCTGGTCTAGTTCTATCTGCTGGTCTAGTTCTATCTGCTGGTCTAGTTCTATCTGCTGGTCTAGTTCTCTCTGCTGGTCTAGTTCTCCCTGCTGGTCTAGTTCTCCCTGCTGGTCTAGTTCTATCTGCTGGTCTAGTTCTCCCTGCTGGTCTAGTTCTCCCTGCTGGTCTAGTTCTCCCTGCTGGTCTAGTTCTATCTGCTGGTCTAGTTCTATCTGCTGGTCTAGTTCTATCTGCTGGTCTAGTTCTCTCTGCTGGTCTAGTTCTCCCTGCTGGTCTAGTTCTCCCTGCTGGTCTAGTTCTATCTGCTGGTCTAGTTCTCCCTGCTGGTCTAGTTCTATCTGCTGGTCTAGTTCTATCTGCTGGTCTAGTTCTATCTGCTGGTCTAGTTCTCTCTGCTGGTCTAGTTCTCTCTGGTGGTCCCATGCTCCTCTCTTAGTACCCTAGTGTTGAGGGTCACATTCTCTCATGACCTTTGACCCCTCAGCAGAGGCTCCAGTGCCTTGCTCAAGGACGCCTGTAGGAGGCCAGCGACCCCCGAGGGTTGCTCCAGTTGTTGGTCTTTAACTTAAAGAACCAACCATGTTGTTGTTTACGTGTTTGTTGTTTGTTGTTTACATGTGTTGTGTGGAGGCTCCTCCCCAACAGGCCTGCTGTGGAGAACTTGTTGTGTTGACCCACATATCCAAGTCACCGCTCTGATCCTCCCAGAATGCACCTTGTTGCTGATGCAGATTAGCCTCCCAGAATAGTCTCTGATCCTCCGGGAGCCGTAAAGCCTGACGTCACATTGCGACCTCTGACCTCCAAGAAACGCTGGGAGGGAGACTGAGTGTGTAGGCGTGTGAGCGTGAGCGTGAGCGTGACCTTGAGCGTGAGTGTGACCTTGAGCGTGACCGTGAGCGTGAGTGTGACCTTGAGCGTGACCTTGAGCGTGACCGTGAGCGTGACCGTGAGCGTGACCGTGAGCGTGACCGTGAGTGTGACCATGACCTTGAGCGTGAGCGTGACCGTGTGTACAAGTGTATACATGTGTGTACATGTGTGTACAAGTGTGTACTTGTGTGTACATGTGTGTACATGTGTGTACATGTGTGTACATGTGTATACATGTGTATAGATGTGTGTACATGTGTATACATGTGTGTACATGTGTGTACATTTGTGTACATGTGTTTACATGTGTGTACTTGTGTGTACACGTGTATACATGTGTATGTGTGTACTTGTGTGTACATGTGTGTACATGTGTATACATGTGTGTACATGTGTGTACATGTGTATACATGGGTGTACTTGTGTGTACATGTTTGTACTTGTGTGTACATGTTTATACTTGTGTATACATGTGTGCACATGTGTATACATGTGTGTACTTGTGTATATATGTGTATACATGTGTATACATGCAAGTGTATACATGTGTGTACTTGTGTGTACATGTGTATACATGTGTGTACTTGTGTGTACATGTGTGTACTTGTGTGTACATGTGTATACACATGTATACATGTGTGTACATGTTTATACACGTGTGTACATGTGTATACATGTGTGTACATGTGTGTACAACTGTATACATGTGTATACATGTGTGTACATGTGTGTACATGTGTGTACATGTGTGTACTTGTGTGTACATGTGTGTACTTGTGTGTACATGTGTATACATATATGTACATGTGTATACATGTATGTACTTGTGTGTACATGTGTGTACTTTTGTGTACAAGTGTATACATGTGTATACATGTGTACATGTGTATATATGTGTGTACTTGTGTGTACATGTGTATTAATATGTGTATACATGTGTATACATGTGTATACATGTGTGTGCATGTGTGTACATGTGTGTACTTGTGTGTACATGTGTGTACATGTGTATACATGTGTATACATGTGTGTACATGTGTATACATGTGTGTACGTGTGTACATGTGTATATATGTGTGTACTTGTGTGTACATGTGTATTAATTTGTGTACATGTGTATACATGTGTATACATGTGTGTGCATGTGTGTACATGTGTGTACTTGTGTGTACATGTGTGTACTTGTGTGTACATGTGTATACATGTGTATACATGTGTGTACATGTGTATACATGTGTGTACATGTGTGTACATATGTATACATGTTTGTACTTGTGTGTACATCGCTCTGTCCAGTCACACCTCACAGATTTTTTTGTGAGGTGTGATTTTTGTGAGATTTTTTTATTTTTTATCACACTTTTTTTTAGGCCCCGCCCTACTATGCAGAAAAGCCTACAGACCCTACATGGGCACGTCAACATCTACCTGACGTGGCGCTGATCCCAGTCGACTCAGATGGTGACAGAGGAACCACAGCAAGACGCTGGTTGTCCCAGTGTTCTTGTGTTGGTGCAGTACCCACACTGACCTGTAGGAGCACTAACAGGGCAGTGTTCTTGTCCCTTTAAAGTCTTTGTCTGAACTTTTAATCCATTTGTAAAAGTTTGTCAAATATGACTGTAGCATCATGCTAAGCTAACCAGCAGCTTGCTGTAGGGTCATGCTAAGCTAACCAGTAGCTTGCAGTAGCGTCATGCTAAGCTAACCAGCAGAATGATGTAGGGTCATGCTAAACTAATCTGTCTTTAGCTTCATGCTAAGCTAACCTGCATTTTGGGCTGCTCCTGAAGGCAACACTCTGATTGGCCGAGGCGGCTCGCGGGTGGCTCACCTCCAGGACGACGGTGGCGACGACGAGCACTCCGATGCTCGTCATCAGGCCGCTGAAGTAGGAGAAGAGGGCCTCCCGGCAGCCCCGGGGCCAGATGTTGAGCTCCTCCAGCCGGTGGTCGTAGTCGTAGTGCGCCGAGTTGTTGGTCAGCTGGTGCTGGATGCAGGGCCGCGGGGAGCCGGGGTTACAACAGCTGAACGGGACGCTGTCCATCAGGTACTTGCCCTCCACGTTGCTCAGGACGCGGCTGCAGGAACACACAGAGGTCAGAGGTCACATTCACCGGGCACACAGAGGTCAGAGGTCACATTCACCGGACACACAGAGGTCAGAGGTCACATTCCCAACCATCACCTGGTATCTCTTTGAGGAGGGGTGGAGAGGTGATGGGGTGGAGAGGTGGAGGAGGGATGGAGGGGTGAGGGGTGGAGGGGTGAGGGATGGAGGGGTGAGGGGTGGAGGAGAGATGGAGAGACTGAGTTGATGGAGCAGGTTGAGCCTGTTTCAGACGCGCTGTCTCTGCTCCGCCAGCAGGGGGCGCTGCAGCCGTAAGACTCCTGAACGCAGCTCTTTGATTTGGGGCTTTTCTTCAACCGAGCCGCGGCCCGGCTCTGTCATACATGCGCATCGCCAGGTGAGCGAATCAAGCGCCCCACTCAGCTCCGCCTCTAAGCTGCATCAACGTGGGAATCAGATCCCGATTAGCGACTTAGGAGGAGGAGCCGCACGGCAACTTTCACTTCTCTCATTGATCCTCCACTGACCCCGTTGGACAGAAGTCTCCCGTGTGTCGTGTGTGTTGTGTGTGTGTGTGGTGTTTGTGTGTCGTGTGTGTCGTGTGGGTCGTGTGTGTGTGTCGTGTGTGCCATGTGTGTGTGTGTGTGTGTGACTCACTCCTTCACCAGCTCGTTGCTCATGTCCAGGTAGCGGTTGCTGACCCACTGCACCTCGAACCAGTCCCTGAAGTTGTTGTTGCCGCAGCATTGGAACTGGCTCTGCGTGAGGTCCAGGGTCCTCTTCATGAAGCAGCGGCCCGGCGTGTCCGTGTCCTTGTAGAAGCGGAGGCTGTTCTTCAGGCCCTCGGCCAGCGTCAGGTACACGGAGAACTGCATGAGGAAGCACAGCAGCGCCAGCAGCAGCAGCAGCGCGTTGAAGCCGCAGCACAGCAACAGGAAGGGCTTCAGCGCCGGCTTCCACCTGGCCAACTTGACGGGGTCCAGGGAGTCGTGGCACACCTTGCCCCCGAAGGCGTTCAGCCCCCCGGCCAGCAGCCCCGCCAGGATCAGCAGGTTGGGCACCAGGTGGCTCTCGTCGTTGTCCATCACCTCGCTTCTCTTCCGCAACTCGATCTTGAAGAAGATGCCGAGACCGAAGAGGAGGATCCCCGCGATGACCGACAGCCAGTAGAGCATCCACAGCCCCTGAGCCAGTTTCACCCGCTTCTGCAGGTCGAACTTCACCGGCATGAACGGCATGGCGCCCTCTGGGTGGGGCAGAAGCTCCTGGAACCGGCGTCTGGGGTCAGAGAGAAGACGGTCCCTTGGCGAGCAGCTTGAGAAACCTCACAGATCTAATCCCATCCGCAAAGAAGCAGCAGAATGCAACTCGGCCAGAACTCCTGTCCTCAGACCCATAATGCCAAGCGGCAGGTCCGTACTGCTGGGGGAGGGCTCGCCGTCCACCGAGAGAATCCGGTCGCTTGCTCGGCGTCCGGCAGAGGAAGGTGTGAGCGCTGGCGCCGCCGCTCCAGGGCTCCAGGGCTCTGATCCCATTAGCAGATCAGCTGCTTCTAATCCTCCGATTTACCGCTAATGGGTTTGATGCTAAGCTTTCTCATCTGGCCGCTCACCTGTCTCACCTCCCGCCCGGAGACGGGAAGTAGAAGGAAGACGGAGGAACTTCCTGTAACCAGAGATTCTTCATACTGGAGCAAAGCAACCGTCGCCGGTTCTGCAACACCAGACCCGGTCCGACTCCTTCGAACCTCTAAAGTCTGTTCTGAAGAAAACTAAATGGCCGACAGGCTGCGAGGAAAGTGTCTGAATTAAAGCCGACGGTCAAAAGACTACAATACCCATGAATCTCTGTGGCTGCTGCAATAGAGAAGAACACGTCGTCATGGTTACTGAATTCAACCAAAGTTCACCCAAATAATGAATCCACATCTAGATATATATAATCCACAGCTTGTAAGAATATCATCAAAAGCGCCTTTAGTATGAGATTAGATAATAATAACATAAAAAAACAGCTCAGAAACAAGAACTACAAATATGCAAATGAGCAATAAAAAACTATTAGAAATCCACAATAAGTGAAATAGTATTGATACAGAAAAAATAACTGAGTTATTAAACAGCAGCTAGGGTTAGGGTTAGACCGGGGCTCATTAGTTAGCTGGGGCTTATTACCTCAGGTGGTCCAGTAGCCTTACAGGTAGCTGGGGTTCATTACCTCAGGTGGTCCAGTAGCCTCACAGGTAGCTGGGGTTCATTACCTCAGGTGGTCCAGTAGCCTCACAGGTAGCTGGGGTTCATTACCTCAGGTGATCCAGTAGCCTCACAGGTAGCTGCGGCTCATTACCTCAGGTGGTTCAGTAGCCTCACAGGTAAACAGGGTTAATTACCTCAGGTGGTCCAGTAGACTCACAGGTAGCTGGGGCTCATTACCTCAGGTGGTCCAGTAGCCTCAAAGGTAGCTGGGGCTCATTACCTCAGGTGGTCCAGTAGCCTTACAGGTAGCTGGGGCTCATTACCTCAGGTGGTCCAGTAGCCTCACAGGTAAACAGGGTTCCTTACCTCAGGTGGTCCAGTAGCCTCACAGGTAGCTGGGGTTCATTACCTCAGGTGGTCCAGTAGCCTCACAAGTAGCTGGGGCTCATTACCTCAGGTGGTCCAGTAGCCTCACAGGTAGCTGGGGTTCATTAACTCAGGTGGTCCAGTAGCCTCACAAGTAGCTGGGGCTCATTACCTCAGGTGGTCCAGTAGCCTCACAGGTAGCTGGGGTTCATTAACTCAGGTGGTCCAGTAGCCTCACAAGTAGCTGGGGCTCATTACCTCAGGTGATCCAGTAGCCTCACAGGTAGCTGGGGTTCATTAACTCAGGTGGTCCAGTAGCCTCACAAGTAGCTGGGGCTCATTACCTCAGGTGATCCAGTAGCCTCACAAGTAGCTGGGGTTCATTAACTCAGGTGGTCCAGTAGCCTCACAAGTAGCTGGGGCTCATTACCTCAGGTGATCCAGTAGCCTCACAGGTAGCTGGGGTTCATTAACTCAGGTGGTCCAGTAGCCTCACAAGTAGCTGGGGCTCATTACCTCAGGTGATCCAGTAGCCTCACAGGTAGCTGGGGTTCATTAACTCAGGTGGTCCAGTAGCCTCACAAGTAGCTGGGGCTCATTACCTCAGGTGATCCAGTAGCCTCACAGGTAGCTGGGGCTCATTAACTCAGGTGGTCCAGTAGCCTCACAAGTAGCTGGGGCTCATTACCTCAGGTGATCCAGTAGCCTCACAGGTAGCTGGGGTTCAATAACTCAGGTGGTCCAGTAGCCTCACAAGTAGCTGGGGCTCATTACCTCAGGTGATCCAGTAGCCTCACAGGTAGCTGGGGTTCATTAACTCAGGTGGTCCAGTAGCCTCACAAGTATTTGGGGCTCATTACCTCAGGTGATCCAGTAGCCTCACAGGTAGCTGGGGTTCATTAACTCAGGTGGTCCAGTAGCCTCACAAGTAGCTGGGGCTCATTACCTCAGGTGATCCAGTAGCCTCACAGGTAGCTGGGGTTCATTAACTCAGGTGGTCCAGTAGCCTCACAAGTAGCTGGTGCCGCTACAATGACTTTTAATATGTTGATGTCTCCTCCTCCATCGGGGTCTGGGGGCTGAATACTGCTGAATGTGAGATGTTGGGACCGACCCGGTACTTCCGGCGGAAGTAGTTCAACTTGCTGTCTGGCAGCTTTACCAACGTCTTATAGTCCAGTCCTCCTCTCAGGGGACTTTTTATTGTCTCCGCTACGCGACGCGTACAGACAGAGTGACATGCCGCGGCTGAACGGCTCGCTGCTGCTGCCGAGACGCGCTGCCGGCAGCACGCATCGATCAGCTGTGAGTCACGAGCCGGAAGAGCCATATATGGCTGGAGAGCCAGATGTTAAATACCTGAAGGGGGCGCTACAGGGGAAAAGTTACATAGTGTCGCTTTAACTCAGTTCTGATTGTTTATGTGATGAAACTCAAATATTAACTTATTTAAAAGTTTTTATTGGTTTTGTTCTCATACAATATTGTACATTTACAAATGCTGTTGATGAAGACGTTGATGTTGAAGATGACGGAGAAGAGTTCATCTTTTCATTTAAACATCTTTGAAAACTTTAAGAAACATCTGCATCAGAAACTAATAAATAAATGAAGGGTTTCTGATATTCCAACACAAACTCACGAAACTCAGAGAAGACGATTTAGAGGTTATTAATATTCATATTAATATTCCTCTGGGAGGCTGTTGCCATGACGATGCTTAAAACACACCTCATTGGACTACTCCAACATAAACATCCCATCATGCAACACGGTCTGAAACGATGATTCAAGATGAAAGAAACGTGACCTGTCAATCAACCTGTGAGTGACAGCAGGTGGGCGGGGCTTCACTTCGGGAAAAACTCCCAAAATGCATATTTGAAAAAACGTATTGAAAAACTAAAATGTTCCTCACTTTGTGGGAGGAGCTTGAAAGTTGGAGTGAAAAATGGATGAGGTCAGAGGTCATCTGAACTCAGCACTGGGCTGGAGGAAGCCAATTGGTTAAGAGAAGGGTCTGTAACTAAAAGGGGCGGGCCTTAGACAGAGGAGCCAATCATCACAGGTGTTGCCAGTCAATGGCGACCAGCGTCTGATTGGCCTCCTGAGCGTGACCTATGACCTCTGCCACACCGTGTTGGCGCCACAGACGCTCCATCTTCCTGTAGCGCTCGGCACACAGGTGGAGGGGGTTCCCCCGCCTGAGGACAGTAAACAAGTAAACAAGTAAACAAACAGGTGGAGGGGGTTCCCCCGCCTGAGGACAGTAAACAAGTAAACAAACAGGTGGAGGGGGTTCCCCCGCCTGAGGACAGTAAACAAGTAAACAAGTAAACACGTACTTGAGGCCCTGGTCTGTTTCTCCGTAGTCGTCCAGGTACGGAGGAGGATAGAAACAACCTTTAGTCTTACCGGCTACGAACAACACCTGGCTCTCTCGGACCCTGTGACACACACGCACACACACGCACGCACGCACGCACACACACGCACACACACACACACACACACGCACACGCACACGCACACAGTCAGGTGAAGTTCCTCCAGGGCTCCTGAGGGGGCAGCAGAGGACAGGTGTTACCTGAGGAAGAGGCCCAGGCCGGCCCCGCAGGTGGAGGTGTGGGCGGTGCAGGCGCCCACGTCCTCCCCCTCCACCTCCACCTGGCAGCAGTAGCTCTGGGAACACAGCATGGAGCCACACACCAGGCACAGGGTGGGGGCCCGGGACTTGTCCCCTCCGGACCGGCGACACCTGGACAGGGGACACGTGGACACAGGTGAGACCCCAGCTGCCCTCTAGAGAGTAGAGCAGGTGTACAGGTGAGGAGTGCAGGTGAGGTGTACAGGTGAGGAGTGCAGGTGTACAGGTGAGGAGTGCAGGTGTACAGGTGAGGAGTGCAGGTGTACTGGTGAGGAGTGCAGGTGTACAGGTGAGGAGTGCAGGTGTACAGGTGAGGAGTGCAGGTGAGGTGTACAGGTGAGGTGTGCAGGTGTACAGGTGAGGAGTGCAGGTGTACAGGTGAGGAGTGCAGGTGAGGTGTACAGGTGAGGAGTGCAGGTGTACAGGTGAGGAGTGCAGGTGTACAGGTGAGGAGTGCAGGTGTACAGGTGAGGAGTGCAGGTGAGGTGTACAGGTGAGGAGTGCAGGTGAGGAGTGCAGGTGTACAGGTGAGGTGTACAGGTGAGGAGTGCAGGTGAGGAGTGCAGGTGTACAGGTGAGGTGTACAGGTGAGGAGTGCAGGTGTACAGGTGAGGAGTGCAGGTGAGGAGTGCAGGTGTACAGGTGAGGTGTACAGGTGAGGAGTGCAGGTGTACAGGTGAGGTGTACAGGTGAGGAGTGCAGGTGTACAGGTGAGGAGGTGACTGACGTGAAGCTGGAGGCCTGGTTGATCAGGACGCTGTAGTCTTCTGGAAGCTGAATCAGTCGGTTTGACTCTCTGGGGAACCGTAGGAGCACCTCCACCTGCAGGGAGGGGCTCACTGCGGGGTGACTGCACCACCTGTACACACACACAACCACACACAACCACACACACACACACACACACAACACACACACCTGTTACCTGTGTGTGTTACCTGTGTGTGTTACCTGTGTGTGTGTGTTAATATGGTTTATTTAATAAGGAACATTGATAAAAAACATTTCTGTAAATGTGTCAGTTAGCCAAGAGGCTATTTGTCATCTGCAGTCCCAAAGATGCTGATGGTAAAAGCAAGCCTAAAAACATAAGATTATAAATACAATCGATAGACTGGATAGAGATGAACCATTTCTTAATCTCAGCTTTAACAGAGTTGAGAGGTTGGAGCTCTCTGATGGAGGTTGGAGCTCTCTGATGGAGGTCTGATGGAGGTTGAAGCTCTCTGATGGAGGTTGGAGCTCTCTGATGGAGGTTGGAGCTCTCTGATGGAGGTCTGATGGAGGTTGGAGCTCTCTGATGGAGGTCTGATGGAGGTTGGAGCTCTCTGATGGAGGTTGGAGCTCTCTGATGGAGGTCTGATGGAGGTTGGAGCTCTCTGATGGAGGTCTGATGGAGGTTGGAGCTCTCTGATGGAGGTTGAAGCTCTCTGATGGAGGTCTGATGGAGGTTGGAGCTCTCTGATGGAGGTCTGATGGAGGTTGGAGCTCTCTGATGGAGGTTGAAGCTCTCTGATGGAGGTCTGATGGAGGTTGGAGCTCTCTGATGGAGGTCTGATGGAGGTTAGAGCTCTCTGATGGAGGTTGAAGCTCTCTGATGGAGGTCTGATGGAGGTTGGAGCTCTCTGATGGAGGTCTGATGGAGGTTGGAGCTCTCTGATGGAGGTCTGATGGAGGTTGGATTGGATGAAGGGCAAAGGGACTGTTTTTCAAATGGCAGATCATTTGCTCAGCTACCAACTTCTCTGCAACCTTTGGTATTGTTGGCAGGAGACTGAGGGTCTGTAGTCAGAGGTAGAAAGGCCATCTCCTTCTTTGAATGCTGGAACAACAGCCGCCGACTTCCAAACACTGGGACACATGTTGTGAGAGGTTGAGACGTTGATGATGTTGCTGATGGGATCTATTCGTGTTTTGGTAAGAACTTTGAGCATAACGGCGTCCATACCAAATGTACCTTTTAGTTTTTTGATGCTTTAAGAGAACTGACTATTCTTGCGACGTCTGATTGAGTGACATTTCTTATGATGAAAGTCGTCTCTAATGTATTTACTGTACCGACAGGTCTGATCTCAGGTCTGATCTCAGGTCTGACCTCAGGTCTGACCTCAGGTCTGATCTCAGGTCTGATCTCAGGTCTGACCTCAGGTCTGACCTCAGGTCTGACCTCAGGTCTGATCTCAGGTCTGACCTCAGGTTTGACCTCAGGTCTGACCTCAGGTCTGATCTCAGGTCTGATCTCAGGGGAGAAACATTTAGCAATGGTAGCAACAGAATCTATGAAATGCCCCGTTAGCTTGTGTAACTGATCTTATCGTAACTTTTCTTAATTTCATTAAGGTGTGTTACCTGTGTGTGTGTTGTGTGTGTGTGTTACCTGTGTGTGTTACCTGTGTATCAGAGGTTCTAGCAGTGTGTGTTGATTATGGTGAAGTTGCAGCAAGTTGGAGGGCAGACTGAGGAAGCTGCACAGCGCCTCCCACTGACCAGGACCTGCAACTACACACACACGCGCACATGCACACACACGCACACGCACACACACACACACACACACACACACACACACACACACACAGACACACACACACACACCATCATAACTTAACCTTCAATACGACTCAATTATAAAAGTATTAAATAGACCATCATGCACCTGGGTGGCTGCAGAGAACCGTGGTGGTAAAAGACACACTGACTGACGTGTGTGTGTGTGTGTGTGTGTGTGCAGTTACCCAGCAGGTCAGCAGGTGGTGCTGTAGAGTTCAGGTAGTGGAAGAACAGGGCGGAGGATCGGAGGAACGGCAGAGAGCCAGACCTCACACACCGAGACATCTGCCACCCAGAGGCCACTTCAGGTAGTACACTGACACACACGCACACGCACACGCACATGCACACGCACACGCACACACACACCGTTCATTAAAGACAAAACAATATATTACATAGTAATAAATACATTTGGCAAAAATATGATAAATAAACAAATCAATAGACATTTAATTAACAGAGTTTCATGTATTTATTGAATTATTTAAATATTGATTGATTAACAAATGATGTAACCCCCCGGGTCCCCCCCTGACCCTCATGGACAGAGGCCGGTCCCCCTGACCCTCATGTTGTTGTTGTTGTTGTGTAAACACCAGGTCTCACTCTTTGTGTCTAACACATGATTCTGATCATCAATCCGTCCCATCTCTTGTGTTTATGAATGACTGTGTGTGTGTGTGTGTGTGTGTGTGTACCTGCCCAGGTGTTTCCTCAGCGTGTTGTAGAGCCCACAGGTGAGCTCCTCCTCCTCTGATGCGCTGCTGTCCTGCTCCATACACACCTCCTCTGCACGCACTCACACACACACACACACACACTCACACAAAGTGAGTGTGTGTGTGTGTGAATGAGTGAGTGTGTGAAAGAGTGTGTGTGTGTGTGTGTGAGTGTGTGTGAATGAGTGAGTGTTTGTAAGTGTGTGAATGAGTGAGTGTGTGAAAGTGTGTGTGTGCGTGTGTGAGTGTGTGTGTGTGAATGTGAGTGTGTGAAAGAGTGTGTGTGTGTGTGTGTGAATGAGTGAGTGTGTGAAAGAGTGTGTGTGTGTGTGTGTGTGCGTGCGTGTGAATGAGTGAGTGTGTGAAAGAGTGGGTGTATGTGAGTGTGTGCGAGGATGTGTGTGTGAGACCACCTGTGGTGGAGGTAAGCAGGATCTGAACCAGGTGAGCCACAGTGACCAGGTGAAGTAGGTGGAGGTGGGCGGAGTCTACAGCTCTCCGTCCCGATTGGTCCAGACTGTGAACCGAGCTGTATGACAGCACACTGTAAACCTGAAGGGAACACAGAGGGCCGGAGCTCAGCTTCAGCCTGGACACACACACACACACACACACACACTAGTGTTGCACGGAGTACTACAAAGTACCGCGGTACCCGCACGTTTAAAGCGGTTCAGTTTTGCATATCTTTAGTACGATGCTTCATTAAATGTGCTGCAGTCAGAGGCTCCGCCCCCTGTGACGCTGCATCAGCACCGTCTGCCAGGGCGGGGGGCGGGGCTTCCAGCTTCCAGCATCCAGCCGAGACTACAGACGTGCCGTTAGCGAGACGTGCCGTTAGCGAGACGTGCCGTTAGCGAGACGTGTCGTTAGCGAGACGTGCCGTTAGCGAGACGTGCCGTTAGCGTTAGGTATCGTATCGTATTTTAGGTATCGTATCGTATTTAAGGTATCGTATCGTATTTGAGGTATCGTATCGTATTTGAGGTATCGTATCGTATTTTAGGTATCGTATCGTATCTGAGGTATCGTATCGTATTTAAGGGCCGCCCCCCTGTTATAATGGAAGGGGAAACACTGTATACCTATATATATACAAACATATACATGTGTATATATATATATATATATATATATATATATATATATATATATATATATATAAATATATATATGTGTATACATTTATAAATATAATATGTATATAAATTATAAATAAGTGGGAAGTGTGAATAAAGTGTGAATAAAGGTGAATATAGGTGAATAAAGGTAAATAAAGTATAAAGGTGAATACAGGTGAATAAAGGGTGAATAAAGATGAATAAAGTATAAAGGTGAATAAAGGTGAATAAAGTATAAAGGTGAATAAAGTATAAAGGTTAATAAAGTATAAAGGTGAATAAAGTATAAAGGTGAATAAAGTATAAAGGTGAATGAAGGTGAATAAAGTATAAAGGTGTATAAAGGTGAATAAAGTATAAAGGTGAATGAAGGTGAAATAAAAGTGAATAAAGCATAAAGGTGAATAAAGTATAAAGGTGTATAAAGGTGAATAAAGTATAAAGATGAATAAAGGTGAATAAAGTATAAAGGTGTATAAAGGTGAATAAAGGTGTATAAAGGTGAACAAAGTATAAAGGTGAATAAAGGTAAATAAAGTATAAAGGTGAATAAAGTATAAAGGTGAATAAATTATAAAGGTGAATAAAGTATAAGATGAATAAAGTATAAAGGTGAATAAAGGTGAATAAAGTATAAAGGTGTATAAAGGTGAATAAAGTATAAAGGTGTATAAAGGTGAATAAAGTATAAAGGTGTATAAAGGTGAATAAAGTATAAAGGTGTATAAAGGTGAATAAAGGATAAAGGTGAATAAAGGTGAATAAAGTATAAAGGTGAATAAAGGATAAAGGTGAATAAAAGTGAATAAAGTATAAAGGTGAATAAAGTATAAAGGTGAATACAGGATAAAGGTGAATAAAGTATAAAGGTGAATAAAGGATAAAGGCGAATACAGGATAAAGCTGAATAAAGGATAAAGCTGAATAAAGGATAAAGGTGAATACAGGATAAAGGTGAATAAAGGATAAAGGTGAATAAAGGATAAAGGTGAATACAGGATAAAGGTGAATACAGGATAAAGGTGAATACAGGATAAAGGTGAATAAAGGTGAATAAAGGTGAATAAAGTATAAAGGTGAATAAAGGATAAAGGTGTATAAAGGTGAATAAAGTATAAAGGTGTATAAAGGTGAATAAAGTATAAAGGTGAATAAAGTATAAAGGTGAATAAAGGATAAAGGTGAATAAAGGTGAATAAAGTATAAAGGTGAATAAAGTATAAAGGTGAATACAGGATAAAGGTGAATAAAGGTGAATAAAGTATAAAGGTGAATAAAGGATAAAGGAATACAGGATAAAGGTGAATAAAGATAAAGGTGAATAAAGGATAAAGGTGAATACAGGATAAAGGTGTATAAAGGTTAAAGGTGAATACAGGATAAAAGTGAATAAAGGATAAAGGTGAATACAGGATAAAGGTGAATACAGGATAAAGTATAAAGGTGAATACAGGATAAAGGTGAATACAGGTGAATAAAGTGAATAAAGGTGAATAAAGTATAAAGGTGAATAAAGGATAAAGGATAAAGGTGAATAAAGTATAAAGGTGTATAAAGGTGAATAAAGTATAAAGGTGAATAAAGGTGAATAAAGTATAAAGGTGAATAAAGTATAAAGGTGAATAAAGGATAAAGGTGAATAAAGTATAAAGGTGAATACAGGATAAAGGTGAATAAAGGTGAATAAAGTATAAAGGTGAATAAAGGATAAAGGTGAATACAGGATAAAGCTGAATAAAGGATAAAGGTGAATACAGGATAAAGGTGAATACAGGATAAAGGTGAATACAGGATAAAGGTGAATAAAGGTGAATACAGGATAAAGGTGAATAAAGGTGAATAAAGTATAAAGGTGAATAAAGTATAAAGGTGAATAAAGGATAAAGGCGAATACAGGATAAAAGGTGAATAAAGGATAAAGGTGTATAAAGGTGAATAAAGTATACACACACACACACACACTCACACAAAGTGAGTGTGTGTGTGTGTGAATGAGTGAGTGTGTGAAAGAGTGTGTGTGTGTGTGTGTGAGTGTGTGTGAATGAGTGAGTGTTTGTAAGTGTGTGAATGAGTGAGTGTGTGAAAGTGTGTGTGTGCGTGTGTGAGTGTGTGTGTGTGAATGTGAGTGTGTGAAAGAGTGTGTGTGTGTGTGTGTGAATGAGTGAGTGTGTGAAAGAGTGTGTGTGTGTGTGTGTGCGTGCGTGTGAATGAGTGAGTGTTTGTAAGTGTGTGAATGAGTGAGTGTGTGAAAGTGTGTGTGTGCGTGTGTGAGTGTGTGTGTGTGAATGTGAGTGTGTGAAAGAGTGTGTGTGTGTGTGTGTGTGAATGAGTGAGTGTGTGAAAGAGTGTGTGTGTGTGTGTGTGTGTGCGTGTGAATGAGTGAGTGTGTGAAAGAGTGGGTGTATGTGAGTGTGGGCGAGGAGGTGTGTGTGGGACCACCTGTGGTGGAGGTAAGCAGGATCTGAACCAGGTGAGCCACAGTGACCAGGTGAAGTAGGTGGAGGTGGGCGGAGTCTACAGCTCTCCGTCCCGATTGGTCCAGACTGTGAACCGAGCTGTATGACAGCACACTGTAAACCTGAAGGGAACACAGAGGGCCGGAGCTCAGCTTCAGCCTGGACACACACACACACACACACACACACTAGTGTTGCACGGAGTACTACAAAGTACCGCGGTACCCGCACGTTTAAAGCGGTTCAGTTTTGCATATCTTTAGTACGATGCTTCATTAAATGTGCTGCAGTCAGAGGCTCCGCCCCCTGTGACGCTGCATCAGCACCGTCTGCCAGGGCGGGGGGCGGGGCTTCCAGCTTCCAGCATCCAGCCGAGACTACAGACGTGCCGTTAGCGAGACGTGCCGTTAGCGAGACGTGCCGTTAGCGAGACGTGCCGTTAGCGAGACGTGTCGTTAGCGAGACGTGCCGTTAGCGAGACGTGCCGTTAGCGTTAGGTATCGTATCGTATTTTAGGTATCGTATCGTATTTAAGGTATCGTATCGTATTTGAGGTATCGTATCGTATTTGAGGTATCGTATCGTATTTTAGGTATCGTATCGTATCTGAGGTATCGTATCGTATTTAAGGGCCGCCCCCCTGTTATAATGGAAGGGGAAACACTGTATACCTATATATATACAAACATATACATGTGTATATATATATATATACATATATATATATATATATGTGTATACATTTATAAATATAATATGTATATAAATTATAAATAAGTGGGAAGTGTGAATAAAGTGTGAATAAAGGTGAATATAGGTGAATAAAGGTAAATAAAGTATAAAGGTGAATACAGGTGAATAAAGGGTGAATAAAGATGAATAAAGTATAAAGGTGAATAAAGGTGAATAAAGTATAAAGGTGAATAAAGTATAAAGGTTAATAAAGTATAAAGGTGAATAAAGTATAAAGGTGAATAAAGTATAAAGGTGAATGAAGGTGAATAAAGTATAAAGGTGTATAAAGGTGAATAAAGTATAAAGGTGAATGAAGGTGAAATAAAAGTGAATAAAGCATAAAGGTGAATAAAGTATAAAGGTGTATAAAGGTGAATAAAGTATAAAGATGAATAAAGGTGAATAAAGTATAAAGGTGTATAAAGGTGAATAAAGGTGTATAAAGGTGAACAAAGTATAAAGGTGAATAAAGGTAAATAAAGTATAAAGGTGAATAAAGTATAAAGGTGAATAAATTATAAAGGTGAATAAAGTATAAGATGAATAAAGTATAAAGGTGAATAAAGGTGAATAAAGTATAAAGGTGTATAAAGGTGAATAAAGTATAAAGGTGTATAAAGGTGAATAAAGTATAAAGGTGTATAAAGGTGAATAAAGGTGAATAAAGTATAAAGGTGAATAAAGTATAAAGGTGAATAAAGGATAAAGGTGAATAAAGGTGAATAAAGTATAAAGGTGAATAAAGTATAAAGGTGAATACAGGATAAAGGTGAATAAAGTATAAAGGTGAATAAAGGATAAAGGTGAATACAGGATAAAGCTGAATAAAGGATAAAGGTGAATAAAGGATAAAGGTGAATACAGGATAAAGGTGAATAAAGGATAAAGGTGAATAAAGGATAAAGGTGAATACAGGATAAAGGTGAATACAGGATAAAGGTGAATACAGGATAAAGGTGAATACAGGATAAAGGTGAATAAAGGTGAATAAAGGTGAATAAAGTATAAAGGTGAATAAAGGATAAAGGTGTATAAAGGTGAATAAAGTATAAAGGTGTATAAAGGTGAATAAAGTATAAAGGTGAATAAAGTATAAAGGTGAATAAAGGATAAAGGTGAATAAAGGTGAATAAAGTATAAAGGTGAATAAAGTATAAAGGTGAATACAGGATAAAGGTGAATAAAGGTGAATAAAGTATAAAGGTGAATAAAGGATAAAGGTGAATACAGGATAAAGGTGAATAAAGGATAAAGGTGAATAAAGGATAAAGGTGAATACAGGATAAAGGTGAATACAGGATAAAGGTGAATACAGGATAAAGGTGAATACAGGATAAAGGTGAATAAAGGTGAATAAAGGTGAATAAAGTATAAAGGTGAATAAAGGATAAAGGTGTATAAAGGTGAATAAAGTATAAAGGTGTATAAAGGTGAATAAAGTATAAAGGTGAATAAAGTATAAAGGTGAATAAAGGATAAAGGTGAATAAAGGTGAATAAAGTATAAAGGTGAATAAAGTATAAAGGTGAATACAGGATAAAGGTGAATAAAGGTGAATAAAGTATAAAGGTGAATAAAGGATAAAGGCGAATACAGGATAAAGCTGAATAAAGGATAAAGGTGAATAAAGGATAAAGGTGAATACAGGATAAAGGTGAATAAAGGATAAAGGTGAATAAAGGATAAAGGTGAATACAGGATAAAGGTGAATACAGGATAAAGGTGAATAAAGGATAAAGGTGTATAAAGGTGAATAAAGTATAAAGGTGTATAAAGGTGAATAAAGTATAAAGGTGAATAAAGGTGAATAAAGTATAACGGTGAATAAAGGATAAAGGTGAATACAGGATAAAGCTGAATACAGGATAAAGGTGAATAAAGTATAAAGGTGAATAAAGGATAAATGTGAATAAAGGTGAATAAAGGATAAAGGTGAATAAAGTATAAAGGTGTATAAAGGTGAATAAAGTATAAAGGTGAATAAAGGTGAATAAAGGTGAATAAAGTATAAAGGTGAATAAAGTATAAAGGTGAATAAAGGATAAAGGTGAATAAAGTATAAAGGTGAATACAGGATAAAGGTGAATAAAGGTGAATAAAGTATAAAGGTGAATAAAGGATAAAGGTGAATACAGGATAAAGCTGAATAAAGGATAAAGGTGAATACAGGATAAAGGTGAATACAGGATAAAGGTGAATAAAGGATAAAGGTGAATACAGGATAAAGGTGAATAAAGGATAAAGGTGAATACAGGATAAAGGTGAATAAAGGTGAATACAGGATAAAGGTGAATAAAGGTGAATAAAGTATAAAGGTGAATAAAGGATAAAGGCGAATACAGGATAAAAGGTGAATAAAGGATAAAGGTGTATAAAGGTGAATAAAGTATAAAGGTGAATAAAGGATAAAGGTGAATAAAGTATAAAGGTGAATAAAGGATAAAGGTGAATACAGGATAAAGCTGAATAAAGGATAAAGGTGAATACAGGATAAAGGTGAATAAAGGATAAAGGTGAATAAAGGATAAAGGCGAATACAGGATAAAAGGTGAATAAAGGATAAAGGTGTATAAAGGTGAATAAAGTATAAAGGTGAATAAAGGATAAAGGTGAATAAAGGATAAAGGTGTATAAAGGTGAATAAAGTATAAAGGTGTATAAAGGTGAATAAAGTATAAAGGTGAATAAAGGTGAATAAAGTATAAAGGTGAATAAAGGATAAAGGTGAATACAGGATAAAGCTGAATACAGGATAAAGGTGAATAAAGGATAAAGGTGTATAAAGGTGAATAAAGTATAAAGGTGTATAAAGGTGAATAAAGTATAAAGGTGAATAAAGGTGAATAAAGTATAAAGGTGAATAAAGGATAAAGGTGAATACAGGATAAAGCTGAATAAAGGATAAAGGTGAATGTTGGACGTTGTCTGATAATCTATAGGTCCTCCGTTCTAATTCTAACACCAAGTCAGTGATCGGGCCCTATAGTAATAGTAATATTGTGTATAATATGGTCATTTTTTTTGGGGGGGGGGGGGGGGGCGTGAACAAGTCTTTAAGTCTTGTGTGCTCTGCTGAGCCTCGAGTCTGTTCCTTGAGTCTGTTCTGCCTCTACCTGCTTGTCATGGTCTTCTATACCATACCTGCCATAAATTTCATTATACTGATACAATACAATAAAAACAGTATACCATAAATACTATACTAGTATATTTATCTATAATAGTAATAAATAAAACATTTGTATGGTTCACTTTTTACCAACTTTTTCAACACTTAACAAATGGCAGTGATATTAGTATTAATCTACAGATATTAATGAAACTCTATGGAGGCCGTTAGTCTGTATCTGATCACTTTACAGACTGAACTTAAAACATTTCACTTCTGGCATCTTTTTTTATTTTTAAAGCTGAAAATTCCGCTACTTAACGCCATCGCTCTGATCGCTCTTTTAATGAAGTATCGATACTAGAAATATGCTAAATCACATCGCTCTTAACGTGCGGGTCCTTCGTTAGCATCGCTACGCCGTGCAGCGTGACAGCAGCAGATGTAGCGGCTAACATTCAAGCTAACCTAAACCACCAAACGCTGAAGACATCTAAATGCTGATTGGCCGAGACGTGACACGCCCATCAAAGATGTTTTATTGCGAAGAGCATCACTCCATATGTTCTCTGTGTCCCGCTCCAATCTCATAAACGCCGGCCGGCCAATTGCCCCCCTGGTGCAGCAGAAACGAGTGAGTCATAGTTGCGTGAGTCATAGTTGCGTGAGTCATAGTTGCGTGAGTCATAGTTGCGTCAGACAATCAGCGTTGAGAAGCTCCGCTCGTCATCGTTCTGCCGGCAGGTTTAGAAAGGTTTTACTCCGCGGGAGACTAGTGGGAACATGGGGGGAGGGGCGGAGGAAACTAGTGGGAACATGGGGGGAGGGGCGGAGGAAACTAGCGGGAACATGGGGGGAGGGGCGGAGGAAACTAGCGGGAACATGGGGGGAGGGGCGGAGGAAACTAGCGGGAACATGGGGGAGGGGCGGAGGAGACTAGCGGAACATGGGGAGGGGCGGAGGAAACTAGCGGGAACATGGGGGGAGGGGCGGAGGAGACTAGCGGGAACATGGGGGGAGGGGCGGAGGAAACTAGCGGGAACATGGGGGGAGGGGCGGAGGAGACTAGCGGGAACATGGGGGGAGGGGCGGAGGAGACTAGCGGGAACATGGGGGGAGGGGCGGAGGAGGGTGTGATAAGCCACGCCCACAACGCGATAAGCCACGCCCCCGCTGCGATAAGCCACGCCCCCGCTGCGTCTTGACGTGTCCGGTGTGAACACCCTTTTTTCGACGCATGTCAGAATCCTGCGTCAGTCCGGTGTGAACGTACCAAGACGCTAACACATTTACCCCCTGGGTTGATTAATGTGTACGGCCCCAGTACAAATAAATAAATAAATGAAATGAAAATATGATGTGTTTTTTTGGGACCGTAAACAAGCCGATACGTTCACTAGAGGGCGGCAGCTCGACTCACCGACCAGCATGAGGACGAGGTGAAGCATCTCCTCCATCAAAGTGTTATTCTGCTGCACCGCGTCCTGCCACACAGCACAGTGAGGGTCTGTTACTCTTAGTCTGTTATGGTGTCTGTACTCACCTGGCGAGTGTCGGTTGCTCTACCCACAGAGCGCTGTACAGTCACTACTGACATTGTGAGTGTCTGTGTATCTCTTCCCGCTGTCTGTAGTCGTGTCTGTACTTACCTTGTGGGTGGGTCTCCTGCTGTCTGTAGTCATGTCTGTAGTCGTGTCTGTACTGACCTTGTGGGTGGGCCTCCTGCTGTCTGTAGTCATGCCTGTAGTCTAATAATAATAATAATAGTAATAGTAATAAAAGCTGCTAGCAGCGTTGAACGGGTCCTCGCTTGCCCACGCCGGTCGGGGACGCCGGCGAGGCGCCGGCCCGCTCGGCTGAGAGCGCGCCGGTCGGACTCGACTCGGGCCGTGACTCATAACGAGCGCGAGGAGTTTGGGGCGGATTGGACAAAGTCCAGTTTAGCCGCTAGCTTGCGCTTTAACCGCGCTTTATATATTCACGCGTCGCGTGTCCCTACGTGAAGTGTAGAGCACGGCGTGTAAATTAAATGTAAAAAAGAAAATAGATTAAAAAAAAGGTGTCTTGTCTTGGAATGGAACACACTTCTCCAGGATTAGAGTCAGTCACTTATCATGCTGAGCTAGAGGCTTTGCTGTTTTACAGCCCTCGGAGGCGTTTACACTATTTGGGACAAGACAACTTAGGGGCGGATTGAAGGAAGTCTAGTTGAGCCAGTAGGTGGCGCTTTGAGTCTGTGAACATATCCATGAATTATATGTCTCTAAGTGAAGTGTATACAGCGTCATTTAAATTAAATGTTAAAAAGAAAAAAGTATTGTATTGGAATCAAACCCGCATCTCCAGGATTAGAGTCAGTCACTTATCAAGCTGAGCTAGAGGCTTTGCTGGTATGAGGCATGCGGAGGCGCCCCAACTATTTAGGATGGGACAACTTAGAGTTTTTTACTGGTAAATGTGTTCAGGCCTATCGGGAAAGTGAATAGTTTATGGTTCTTTTACTTCATAAATAGGGGTGTGTGTGAGACGGGGTGTGTGTCCGTGTTTCAGCAGCGTTGCTTTAACCCTCCTGTGACCTCTGGGGTCAATTTGACCCCAAACATCTCTAAACAAATTAGTAACATCAGTTTTTTTGCTTCACATTTCATGACTTTTCCTAATTTATTGGGGACAACTGGGTAAACATAAAATTGACATGATATGTTTTCAATGTCAGTACACAACATGTACGCATCGGTGTTCTTTGAGGGGAATCTGATTATAAAAATATGTACTTAGAAGTAATATAAAGCCATTAAAACACCAAAAAGATATCTCTTTCCAAATTGAGGTCAATCAGTGAGATGTTAATGGTGATTTTCATATTTCGCCAGTCGTAAAGTATTCTGGATGTATCGGGTGGGGGGGGGGAGGGCTTTTTATTTCTATTTAATGGGCTTTTTAGGTAGTCAACAAATAAGTATTCCGAGGGAAAAAATATGAATTTTAATAATTGCTGGGGTCAAATTGACCCCAAGGGTACAAGATGTAAGTACATTTGAAGGTAACAGGAGGGTTAAGAGCCGCAGTGAGAGACGCTCCGTGAGCGTGTGCAACGTTGGGTCAAACCATCCTGATATGGTGGGAGGGGGGACTCTGGGTTTTTAGGTTAATTAAATTAAATTGCCTACTTAATATACAATTCAGTTTATGAACTTACACTTTTGTTTTATTAAATATTTATTAAATAACTATTTTTAAAGGATTTTTTAATGGATGCTAATTTTAAATAGATTAAAAAAAAATCTCACGTACCCCCTGGAGTGCCTTCACGTACCCCCAGGGGTACGCGGACCCCCATTTGAGAACCACTGCCCTAGAGGACTAGAGGAGACCAGGTACCCTAGGGGACTAGAGGAGACCAGGTATCCTAGAGGACTAGAGGAGACCAGGTACCCTAGAGGACTAGAGGAGACCAGGTACCTTGGAGAACTAGAGGAGACCAGGTACCCTAGAGGACTAGAGGAGACCAGGTACCCTATGGGACTAGAGGAGACCAGGTACCTTGGAGAACTGGATGGCGAAGGTCTTCTTGTACTTGAGGTCCATGAGGAGGCTGTTCATCAGCAGCTGGTGGTAGACGCTCCTGGCTCCTACGTCACAATCATATCAAGTCAAAGTCAAAGTCAAAGTAGCTTTAATGTCAATTTCTACGCATGTTAGGACATACAAGTAATCGAAAAAACGTTTCTCACCCTCCTACGGTGAACAAATAAATGCACACGCACAACAACAGATAAGACATATAGATACACACACAACAACAGATAAGACAAGACATATATATATATATATATATATATATACATATAGTTATAAACATGTAGATACATTTACAGCAGCATGGGTTTCCTTTAAAGTGACGTTATGTAGTGCAAAAAAAGTATACAGTAAGTGGTAAAGTAAAGTGAAGTGAAGTAAAGTGACAGTAAGTGGCAAAATGATAAAGTGCAAGGGACAGTGATGAGTCCTGAGGTATTGTAGGGGGGGGGGGGGGATTTCAGCCTCGTATCAGACTGACGGATATGGCTGGGGGGAGTGAGGGGAGAGTTTAGCTTTCTGACAGCTTGGTGGATGAAGCTGTTCCCGAGTCTGGTGGTGCGGCAGCGGAGGCTCCTGTACCTTCTTCCAGAGGGCAGGAGGCTGAACAGGCTGTGTGCGGGGTGGCTGGTGTCACTCGCAATCGAGGTAGCTTTCCGGGTGAGGCGGGTGGTGTAAATGTCTTGCAGGGAAGGGAGTGGGACACCAATGATCTTACCGGCTGTGTTTACTATGCGCTGCAGTACTTTCCTGCTGTGTGCAGTACAGCTACTGCCCCACACGGTGATGCAGCCGGACAGGATGCTTTCAATGGTGCCCCGGTAGAAAGTGTTCAGGATGGTTGTGGGAGCTTTCACACGCTTAAGCTTGCGCAGGAAGTAGAGGCGCCGCTGGGCTTTCTTCGCCATATACACACTACATCAGTATCATAGAGAGTTAATAATCACTACATCAGTATCAGAGAGTTAATAATCACTACATCAGTATCAGAGAGTTAATAATCACTACATCAGTATCATAGAGAGTTAATAATCACTACATCAGTATCATAGAGAGTTAATAATCACTACATCAGTATCATAGAGTTAATAATCACTACATCAGTATCAGAGAGTTAATAATCACTACATCAGTATCAGAGAGTTAATAATCACTACATCAGTATCATAGAGTTAATAATCACTACATCAGTATCAGAGAGTTAATAATCACTACATCAGTATCAGAGAGTTAATAATCACTACATCAGTATCAGAGAGTTAATAATCACTACATCAGTATCAGAGAGTTAATAATCACTACATTAGTATCATAGAGAGTTAATAATCACTACATTAATATCATAGAGTTAATAATCACTACATTAGTATCATAGAGAGCTAATAATCACTACATTAGTATCATAGAGAGTTAATAATTACTACATTAGTATCATAGTGTAGGGGAGTACAAATTCACCCTGTAAGGAAAGGGCCGTGGCCCTGGTGACGGGCACCAGGAAGTAGAGAAGGACACAGGTGTTGGAAAGGAAGATAAACAACCAGGGTCAAACAGAACTACTCGACTCGTCGTTTATTCCGCACACCTTGGCGGCCCTGATCTCTCATGGACGTTTCCAGAGAGAAGATGGTGACACGCAGTTTCGCTGAAACTACCAGAGTTTTGGGAGACGCAGGCATCGTTGTGGTTTGCGCAAACTGAAGCACAGTTCGCCTTAAACGACATTACAGAGGCCGCCTCTCGGCAGTTGTCCAGCGGGCCGAGTGGCGAGCATCCTGGAGGAGCCGCCGGAGAGGGGCAAGGCCGCTCTGTCGAGAGAGCGGCTGCTGAAGGTGTCGGGCGGTCGGGCTCCGCAAGCCGTCAGAGCTCACGGACACGATGTGAGCTGGGAAGGCCCCGACCGGACCTTCTGTTTCAAGAGCTCTTTCTGCCGCCGCCGCCGCCGCGTTGGCCGACACTGCAATCACCGACTGTCGGGAGTTGGCCGAGGAGGCCGATAAGTTTTTTCTGGCTGGCCAACAGAGCTACACGGCGGCGCTGAGGCCGGCTCGAGCCACGGCATGGCTACCGGGAGAGACGGCGGTCGTGGCCACAACAGCAGCAGCAGCGAGCCAACGGCAGAGAGCTACCGGCCCGTGCTATGACCATGCTAGGTTTGGGCCGAAGGCTACACGCTGCAAAGTTCCGGGCAGTTTCAGCGGGACGGGAAATGCCAGAGCCGGCGCTCAGTAACGGCCATGAGTGTCGGTCGGGAAGGCAGGCTGCTGTTCATCAGGGACGACGCGTCCGGGCGACGCTTTCTCTGCGACACGGGGCGCAGAGGAGCGTGGTGCCGGCATCGCGTGGACATGCTGACCGGCGGGCAGGGCCCCCCCCTAGAAGCCGCTAACGGTACCCCCATATGCACGTTTGGGACGCGGGGCCGGGAGCTGGCCTTCACGGAGCGGCGGTTCAGCTGGGACTTCGTCACTACCAACATTGCCATTCCCCTGCTGGGTGCAGATTTCCTCTGCGCGTATGGATTATTGGTGGATGTAAAGAGCCGCCGCCTGATAAATGCGGAAACATTTAGCTCGTACCCGTGTACACTGAGTGGAGCTGGCTCTACCGGATTAACTAGCATGCTGACGGCGGAGGAGGAGTTTCTGCAGCTGCTGGCCAAGTTCCCAGACCTCACGCGGCCCACCTTCTCGTCCTCCATGGTCAGACATGGGGTGGAGCATCACCTCTCTACCTCTGGGCCGCCGGTACATGCCCGGGCCCGGCGCCTGGACCCAGCGAAACTCACCATCGCCAAAGGCCGAGTTCGAGAACATGGAGCGCCTGGGCATCGTTCGCCGCTCCAACAGTCCGTGGGCTTCACCCCTGCATATCGCCCCGAAACCTGGGGGGGGGGGGCGCCCGTGTGGAGATTACCGCCGGCTCAATGATGCAACAGTTCCGGACCGCTATTCGGTTCCACATATCCAAGACTTTTCAGATAGCGTGGTGATTTCTAAAGTGGACCTGGTGCGAGGGCCTGTTCGAGTTCCTGAGGATGCCTTTCGGACTCAAGAATGCAGCGCAGACGTTCCAGCGCCTGATGGACACGGAGCTGAGGGACCTGCCTTTTCTGTTTGTATACTTGGACAACATACTGGTTGCCAGTACATCAAGGGCCGAGCACATGTCTCACCTTCGGATATTGTTTCAACGCCTCAGCCAGCACGGGTCGATCATCAACCCCGCTAAATGCCAGTTTGGATTATCCACTATTGACTTTCTCGGACATCACATCACAAGGTACGGGGCGATTCCCCTCCCAACAAAGGTGGAGGCGGTCAGTAATTTTGCACGTTCACTCACAGTGAGGGCCCTGCAGGAGTTTTTAAGCATGATCAATTTCTACCACCTCTTTATTCCCCGAGCAGCCCAATTGATGCGGCCCCTGTATGAGGCCCTGAAGGACAAGGCCGGCAAAAAGATGGTGGACTGGACCGAAGAACGGGAACGGGCGTTTGTGGACGCTAAAATGGCTCTGGCGGAGTCAACAATGCTGGCACACCCGTCGCCTAAAGCTCCGATTGCCATCACCACGGACGCTTCGGACTACGCGGTGGGCGCCGTGCACGAGCAGTGGGTGAAGGGCCTCGGCCTCTTTCTGGCCATTCGGCATTTCAGGTTCTTGCTGGAGGCCCGGCAGTTCACCGCGTCTGTGGACCATAAGTCGCTGACGTTTGCCATGAGGAAGAGCGCTGAACCGTGGTCTGCGCGCCAGCAGCGCCAGCTTGCCTACATATCGGAGTTCACGTGTCACATAAAGGCCCTTTAGCACATTTCTCGGTGCCGGACAGGAGGTTTGAGCACGTGAATGTGGACTTGAGGGCCCTTGCCATCCCGGGGTTTCATGTATCTCCTCACAACGGTAGACCGAACCACTCGCCGGCCAGAAGCGGTGCCGTCGTCATCGACAACGGCGGAGGAAGTGGCTCGGGCTTTCATTTCGACCGGGGTCTCCAGGTTCGGAGCCCCAGCTGATGTCTCCTTGGACCGAGGACTGCAGTCCACATGGAGCGGTGGCAGGCGGTGGCAGGAGGCCTCGGGGTGAAGCTCCATCGGACAACGGCCGACCAGCCCAGGCCGATGGTTTGTGCGAGCGCTTCCACCGCTCGTTGAAAGCTGCTCTCCGGCCAGCCTCAAAGACTGTGGGGTGGACAGGCGTCCGTGGGTCATGTTGGGGCTCAGCTCGGCCCCCAAAGAGGATCTACAGGCCTCATCTGCCGAGCTGGTTTATGGACAGCCATTGCGGGTCCCGGGGGAGTTTATCCCCAAAGTCACAGACCCTTGGTCTGCGGCCCAGGAGAGAGAACATTGTGGGAAAAAGCCAGGCTGTTCAAACCGGTGCCACCATCGCAGCACGGCCTGCCGCAGTCCCGTCCAGCCTCAAGTCAGCGGAGTGCGTGTTTTTGTTTGCCAGGACTGCCATCGGGCCGTTTCGCGTTCTGGAGACCGGAGACAAAGCCTGCAAGATCGATATGGGCGGCCGCCTGGAATACGTGTCGGTAGACAGCCTTAAACCGGCACATTTGGACCTGGATCAGCCGGTAAAGGTGGCTTTACCCCCACAACGGAGGTCCTGCCCCCGGCCCCAGAGACACGGAGTCGTGCGGGTCCATTGATCCGGGCCTCCAGACATTGAGCGTTTGGGGCTGGATGAATTCTGAGGGGAGGCATGTAGGGGAGTACGAATTCACCCTGTAAGGAAAGGGGGCGTAGCCCTGGTGACAGGGGGGTTAAAGGGCACCAGGAAGTAGAGAAGGACACATGTGTTGGAAAGGAAAATAAACGACCACGGTCAAACAGAACTACTCGACTCTTCGTTTATTCCGCACACCTACAATAGAGAGTTAATAATCAGTATATTAGACAGACCTTTCCACATCTTGGAGTCGTTGAGCATCAGCTGGTCCACCAGAGACGAGTTCTCTCCTTCTGTACCTTTCTGCAGGCCGACCTCACACAGGACCCTCCTCAGGCCGTCTGCAACAGGGACCCGCTCGTCACACACGCAGTGAGGGATTATTGGTAATGAGGTGAGGGATTGTGGGTAATGAGTGGCGGATTTACCAGAGTACTGAATGATTTGACCCAACCAGCTGAGAGCCCTCAGAGCGAAGCTCTGGTGAGCCACTACCGCCGAGTGCATCACCTGGACCCGCAGCGGCTTGGACTGGCGGCCGGAGTTCCTCTGTGTGTGTGTGTGTGTGTGTGTGTGTGGTGGGGGGGGGGGGTGGTGAGGGACGCAGCAGATCCACCTCCACCTGCTCGTCTCGGTGATGTCACACTCACCACGATTACTGACTTGGCCTGGTCACAGAACTGGAAGTCTCCATACAGAACCGACTTCCTGCCCTGTAACACACACACACACACACACACACACACACAGACACACAGACACACACACATAGAGATGTCTAGAGATATCTACATAGAGATGTATAGAGATATCTACATAGAGATGTATAGGCATATCTACATAGAGATGTATAGAGATATCTACATAGAGATGTATAGGCATATCTACATAGAGATGTATAGAGATATCTACATAGAGATGTATAGGCATATCTACATAGAGATGTATAGATATATCTACATAGAGATGTATAGGCATATCTACATAGAGATGTATAGAGATATCTACATAGAGATGTATAGAGATATCTACATAGAGATGTATAGAGATATCTAAGTAGAGATGTATAGAGATATCTACATAGAGATGTATAGGCATATCTACATAGAGATGTATAGAGATATCTACATAGAGATGTATAGGCATATCTACATAGAGATGTATAGAGATATCTACATAGAGATGTATAGGCATATCTACATAGAGATGTATAGGCATATCTACATAGAGATGTATAGAGATATCTACATAGAGATGTATAGGCATATCTACATAGAGATGTATAGAGATATCTACATAGAGATGTATAGGCATATCTACATAGAGATGTATAGAGATATCTTCATAGAGATGCAGTGTTTCCCCTACCATTGGAACAGGGTGGCGGCCCGCCCCCTGTAATTTCCACCCGCCACCCTGAAATTTTCGTCATGTTCATATTCCTTGCGGTGCGCCGCCATGGAGCTCAGCTGCGAGCTGTCGACAGAGCGCGCTGTAAACAGAGCTATGCTGGACGAGCATGCTCAACTGTTATGCGCGCAGGTTGAGCTCTTTTGCTAGCCCCCCCCCCCCCCCGAAGCTGTAAACCTAGGGGAAACACTGAGATGTATAGAGATATCTACATAGAGATGTATAGAGATATCTTCATAGAGATGTATAGACATATCTACATAGAGATGTATAGAGACATCTACATAGAGATGTATAGAGATATCTTCATAGAGATGTATAGACATATCTACATAGAGATGTATAGAGATATCTACATAGAGATGTATAGAGATATCTACATAGAGATGTATAGAGATATCTTCATAGAGATGTATGGACATATCTACATGTACATAGAGAGAGATGTGTATGGGCTACTGACGTCTCTGTCCACCGTGGTGGCGAAGCTGACCGCCTCTTTCTGGCTGCAGCTGACGGCTTTCTGCAGCGTGTAGATGACCTGCTCGTACGTGTGGACCTCGTCGTTAAACAGCATGCAGTAGTAGCTGTCCTCCCGCTGCCTGCTCACAAAGGGACCGCTGTGAGCCGCAAGCCACAAGCCGCAAGTCGCAAGCCGCGAGCTTGTTACAACCACTGGACCTGTATGTGTGTGCGTGTGTGTGTGTGTGTGTGTGTGTGTGGTTGTGTGTGTGCCTACAGAGGCTCCAGGCCTGCAGGTAGCTGGTCCTCCTGGCTCCAGGTCAGCATGTCCACAGAGTACTTCAGGAGGATAGAGAAGATGCTGAACGCACGAGCAGCCATGTCAGCAGGCAGCACGGACACCGGATCCTGGAGGACAGACGGGTACAAAGACATACAACCGCTTCAGAACATTGGTTCTGGCGTACCGTGCTCTGAATGGATCGGGCCCCGTCTACATCCTGGATGTGGTCACACTGTACACCCCGGCACGTTCGCTCCGCTCGGCAACAGCCAACCGACTTGTGACTCCGTCACCTGGAGCTCATCACTACATCAGACTGTCTGCTGTCCTGGCTCCTGATTGGTGGAGCCAGCTCCCCACTGACATCAGGACAGCAGGAAGACTCTACATCTTCACCGGAAACTGAAAACGCACCTTTAGACTATATCTGGATTAAAACACAGACTTGCACTTTGGTAGCACTTGAATGGCTCTTATTGTGGTACTTTAGTAGTTTGACTATGATGAGGAAATGTGTGCATTGTGTGCATTTTCTACCTTGGAGGAACGACTACCGACTTCTTGGATCCTGTTAAGTATCTTCTTTAAATTAGTTAAATCTGCTAAATTACTGTTGTATCTCCTGTTTTAAGCTCCTAGATTGTCAGTCTGTGTTGTTCAAGATTTGTTTTGGTTGAGAAGTGTTTCCAATCCCTGTGAGCGGAAGCTACAGTGATTGGCCGATCGCTCATCACCTGGTTTCAATAGAGCGTCATTTGAATACAAAAAGGGCCGGTGATTAACGCGGCTGAAGGTAATTAGGACAAAACCATAACCATAACCGGATTGGTCTACAGGCGTCAGCTGAGGCGTTGTGTGACTCATCGGACGAAGACTTGGAGGACAAAGACACAGGAGTCTTTCGTTGGAGTCAAGACTTGCAGGACAAAGACACAGGAGTCTTTCGTTGGAGTCAAGACTTGGAGGACAAAGACACAGGAGTCTTTCGTTGGAGTCAAGACTTGGAGGACAAAGACATAGGAGTCTTTCGTTGGAGTCAAGACTTGGAGGACAAAGACACAGGAGTCTTTCGTTGGAGTCAAGACTTGGAGGACAAAGACACAGGAGTCTTTCGTTGGAGTCAAGACTTGGAGGACAAAGACATAGGAGTCTTTCGTTGGAGTCAAGACTTGGAGGACAAAGACACAGGAGTCTTTCGTTGGAGTCAAGACTTGCAGGACAAAGACACAGGAATCTTTCGTTGGAGTCAAGATTTGGAGGACAAAGACACAGGAGTCTTTCGTTGGAGTGAAGACTTGGAGGACAAAGACACAGGAGTCTTTCGTTGGAGTCAAGACTTGGAGGACAAAGACACAGGAGTCTTTCGTTGGAGTCAAGACTTGGAGGACAAAGACACAGGAGTCTTTCGTTGGAGTCAAGACTTGGAGGACAAAGACACAGGAGTCTTTCGTTGGAGTCTTCGGGGGTGGCTGAGTAATACACCACTCTGTGAATATGTGTGTGTTTTCCATACCTGTGCATATTTCTACTCGTAGTTACTATAGGACTCGTTCATTCGCGTACCGGAACCCCTCCTCTTTTATCCTTCCTACCCGTTCTACTCACACCCAGCACCTTGTCACAGGAGGCCTCTGGAACTGTCAGTCTGCCAACCGCAAGGCCGACTTCATCTCTGGCTTTGCTGTGGAGCAGTCGCTTGACTTCCTGGCTCTCACTGAGACCTGGATCACGCCTGACAACACGTCTACCCCAGCTGCTCTCTCCTGGGCCTTCTCCTTCAGTCACACACCCAGACCCTCTGGTCGGGGTGGAGGTACAGGTTTACTCATCTCCCCCAAATGGTGTTTCTCTCTCTCCCCGCTTCCACTTTTTACCCCACTGACTTTTGAGTTTCATGCTGTGACGGTTCCTCATCCGGCTCAGCTACACATTGTTGTTCTCTACGTCTTCCTGGTTCTTTGGGTGACTTCTTGGAAGAGCTGGACGTCCTCCTGTCCAACTTCCCGGAGGACTGCCCCCCGCTCATCCTTCTGGGTGACTTGAACATCCTGACTGAGAAGTCATGTGATCTCTTACTCTTACTGTCTTCCTTTAACCTCTCACTCAGTCCCTCCCCTCCTACTCACAAAGCTGGCAACCACCTTAATTACATTTTTACTAGAGACTGCTCTACCTCTAACCTCACTGTAACTCCTCTGCATGTCTCTGACCACTACTTAATCTCTTACTCTCTCTCACTCTCTGGTACTGATAACCCACCCGTATCCACAGACTCTGTACCTGTACACCGCAACATTCGCACCCTCTGTCCCTCCTCTCTGGCCTCCTCTGTCCTATCTGCTCTCCCCTCAACTGACTCCTTCTCACTCATGCAGCCTAACTCTGCCGCAGACACTCTCCTCTTGTCCCTGTCTTCATCTCTTGATTCGCTTTGTCCTATTAAGACGCGACAGGTTTGCAAATCCTCTCCGGCTCCCTGGTTGTCCGACTCGGTGCGTGCCGAGAGAGCCAACTTGCGAGCGACGGAAAGGAAATGGCGCCATCGAATCAAGCGGAAGACCTGCTCTGCTATCAATCTCTTCTCTCCTCCTTCTCTGCCTCTATCTCTGCAGCCAAAAGCTCTTTCTACCTGACCAAAATTCAGTCTTCCTTCTCTAACCCCAAAAACTCTTCTCTATCTTTTCCAACCTCCTTGATCCCCGAGTCCCCTCCTCCTTCCTCCCTTTTGCGAGCCACTTTGTCGACTACTTTACAAACAAGATAGACGACATACGCTCCTCCTTTACTAATCCATCCTCTATCACTTCACCTACACCAACTCCTTCATCCCCCTCTCTTTCCTCGTTTACCCCTTTGTCTCCCAGTCAAGTTCTTAGCTCGGTGACCTCTGCTCGACCGACCACCTGCGCCCTTGACCCCATCCCGTCTCACATCCTTCAGGCTGTTGCTCCTGACCTTCTGGCCTTTCTCACCCATCTTATTAACAGCTCCCTCTCAACTGGCTGTTTCCCCAACTCTCTGAAGGAGGCAAGAGTCAACCCTCTCCTGAAGAAACCCACGCTTGACCCGTCTGAAGTCAGCAACTACAGACCGGTCTCTCTTCTTTCCTTTCTTTCCAAAACTCTGGAGCGAGCTATCTTTAACCAAGTGTCCTCCTATCTCCACAGCAACAACCTTCTTGACCCCCACCAGTCTGCATTCAAGGCCGGCCACTCAACAGAGACTGCCCTCCTTGCTGTCTCTGAGCAGCTTCACTCTGCTAGAGCATCCTCTCTCCTCTGTCCTTATCCTTCTAGACCTTTCTGCTGCATTTGACACCGTGAACCACCAGATCCTTCTCTCTTCTCTTCAGGACCTGGGGATCTCAGGCACAGCACTCGCTCTTTTCTCTTCCTACCTCACCGACCGCACTTACCGGGTAACTTGGAGAGGATCTGTATCTGATCCTTGTCCTCTCACTACTGGGGTTCCTCAAGGCTCCGTCCTGGGTCCCCTCCTCTTCTCTCTGTACACCAATTCTCTCGGCTCTGTCATTCGTTCGCATGGCTTCTCCTACCACAGCTATGCCGATGACACCCAACTGATCTTCTCGTTCCCACCGTCCGAAACACAGGTGGCGGCGCGAATCTCTGCCTGCCTGACTGACATCTCTCAGTGGATGTCTGCACACCACCTGAAGATCAACCCTGACAAGACCGAGCTACTGTTCCTACCAGGGAAAGGTTCCCCCACTCACAACCTGACTACCACCTTCAACAGCTCCGTGTTGGCCCCTACCCTGACTGCCAGGAGCCTCGGGGTGACGCTAGACAGTCAACTCTCCCTGACGGCCAACATCGCTGCGACAGCGTTCCTGTAGGTACATGCTGCACAACATCTAGAGAATACGACCTCTTCTTACTCAGAAGGCAGCGCAGGTTCTGGTCCAGGCTCTGGTCCAGGCTCTGGTCATTTCGCGCCTCGACTACTGCAACTCCCTTCTGGCTGGTCTACCTGCTAAGGCCATCCGGCCTCTGCAGCTCATCCAGAATGCAGCAGCTCGACTGGTCTTCAGCCTCCCGAAATTCACCCACACCACTCCGCTCCGCTCTCTTCATGGCTACCGGTGGCAGCCCGCATCCGCTTCAGAACATTGGTTCTGGCGTACCGTGCTCTGAACGGATCGGGCCCCGTCTACATCCGGGATGTGGTCACACCGTACACCCCGGCACGTTAAGCTCCGCCGCAACAGCCAACCGACTTGTGACTCCGTCACCTCGAGCTAATCACTCAAAATCCAGACTATTTGCTGTCCTGGCTCCTCAGTGGTGGAACCAGCTCCCCACTGACATCAAGACAGCAGAAAGTCTCTACATCTTCCGCCGAAAACTGAAAACGCACCTTTTCCGACTATATCTGGATTAATCACAGACTTGCACTTTGGTAGCACTTGAATGGCTCTTATTATGGTACTTTTGTAGTTTGACTATGTTGAGGAAATGTTACTTTCTGTATTCTTGTTGTTCTTAGTTTGTACTCTAGGTTGAAATGCACTTATTGTAAGTCGCTTTGGATAAAAACGTCTGCTAAATGACATGTAATGTAATGTAATGTAATGAAATGTTACTTTCTGTATTCTTGTTGTTTTTAGTTTGTACTCTAGGTTGAAATGCACTTATTGTAAGTCGCTTTGGATAAAAGCGTCTGCTACGTGACATGTAATGTAATGTAATGTAATGTACAGGATATGTTAGACTGTCAGACAGACAGACTGTCAGACAGTAAGGGAGACAGACAGACAGATAGACCACGTTAGACTGTCAGCAGACAGACAGACAGGTAGACAGAGAGACAGAGAGAGAGGCAGGCAGACAGAACACAACACTGAAGCCTCGATGACCACCACCGTTAGTCACAGAGTTCCTCAGGGTTCTGTCCTGGGTCCTCTCTCATTGACCTTATCCATGCTTCCTTTGGGCAAAATGATCAGAAACACTCCATAAACATTCATTGTTCTGCAGATGATCCTCAACTATATCTGTGATCAACCAGAGGAGACCAACCATCATCATCATCATCATCATCATCATTATGATCAACCAGAGGAGACCAACCATCATCATCATCATCATCATCATCATCATCATCATCATCATCATCATCATCATCATCATCATCATCATCATCATCATATCTCTGATCAACCAGAGACCAATCATCATCATCATCATCATCATCATCATCATCATCATCATCATCATCATCATCATCATCATCATCATCACTCTGATCAACCAGAGGAGACCAACCATCTCCGCGCCGGTGTCTCAGTGGTCAGACCAGAGCGAGGTGAGGAGTTACGGCAACCGACACGGGGCGTAACATAACGATGTAACATACAGGTCTGGTGGAGGCAACAGGGAAACTCAACGGCTCTGGGTCACATGACTCGATGTATAAAAGAGGCGTGGCCGTCACTTTTATTTTTTCTTACCAAGCTAGACTGATTTGCAGGCGGTCTGGCAGCCAGAGTTAAATTCAAACGGGCCGTATCCGGCCCGCGGGCCGCTGGTTGAATAGGCCTGCAATAAAGTGATGATGCAACACACTGATGATGCAATACACTGATGATACAATACACCGATGATGCAATACACTGATGATGCAATACACTGATGATGCAATACACCGATGATGATGCAACACACTGATAACACACTGATGATGCAACACACTGATGATGCAATACATGAATAAAGATGAATTATTATATGGCATCAACAGTACAAGCATTCTGATTGGCTAATGGGTCGTCATGCCAGCCACGTATCGCCCTCCTGGTCTGATTCTGATCCTATTGCCCTCTGACCTCATTTTCAAAATGAGCGATATTGACAGACATCAACAGCCAAGAGCAGCGGTCCTCAAACTAAGGCCCACGTCTCTAGTCAACTCCTTATGATCAGGCTGCTCTATAAGTCTCTATAGTCAACTCCTTATTATCAGGCTGCTCTATAAGTCTCTTAGGTCAACTCCTTATTATCAGGCTGCTCTATAAGTCGCTTAGGTCAACTCCTTATTATCAGGCTGCTCTATAAGTCTCTTAGGTCCCTCCAAGTACAGACAGACGGGTGGAGAACATGTCTCACCTCCCCCGTGTCCCTGTCTGTGGGTGTAGGTGTGTGGTGCTGGCAGTAAGGACCTTTCTTCCAGGCTTCAGCATCTCCACAGTCACAGAAACCTCCACCTCCTGACGTAGTCATCTACAACACACACACACACACTGTCAATACATGTGTGTGATCAAAATGTGATCAGTGTGTGCGTGATGTTTGTGTGTGTGTGTGTCTGATCAGTGTGTGTGATCAGAGTATGTGCGTGTGATGAGTGTGTGTGTGTGATCAGTGTGTGATCAGTGTGTGTGCGTGTGATCAATGTGTGTGTGTGTGAGATCAGTGTGTGATCAATGTGTGTGTGATCAGAGTGTGTGTGTGTGTGTGTACCCTGTATCGATGTTCTTTATGAACGCTTCCCAGGAAACACTTCATGCACAGGACACAGGTGGGATCAGCTGCACACTCCCTAAACACACACACACACACGCACATACACACCTGGAAATACTGTGTACATATGTGTATGTGTGTATATATAAATTAATTAATAAAAAAAAAAAATATATATATACATATTTATAAATGAATCAAGTGTCACACTTATATATAAATAAATAAATATATATATATATATATATATATATATATATATATATATATATATATATATATGTGTGTGTACACATGTGTATATGTGTACAGGACTGTCTCAGAAAATTTGAATATTGTGATAAAGTTCTTTATTTTCTGTATGTCATGCATTCTGGATTCATTACAAATCAACTGAAATATTGCAAGCCTTTTATTCTTTTAATATTGCTGATTATGGCTCACAGCTTAAGAAAAGTCAAACTCTAAACATTAGAATAACATGATAAAGTATTCTATAGGGTATTCAACTCATCACTTGAATGTCTCATGAACTGGAAAGAAGCAGCGGACAGGTCAGAGGGTCCAAAGTCCTCTTTCCAGACCAAAGCAAGTGTTGAGTTTCATCTGGAAGTCAAGGCCCAGAGTCTGGAGAAAGGCTGGAGAGGAGCAACATCCCAGTGGATCAAATCCAGTGGGAAGCTCCCAGTCAGTGATGGTTTGGGAGCCATGCCAGCTGCTGGTGTTGGTCCACTGGGTTTCATCCAGTCCAGAGTCAATGCAGCTGTGGACCAAGAGACTTTAGAGTCTGCTGAAAAGCTCCATGGAGATGAGCATTTCATTTCCCAGCATGATCTGGCACCTATCCAGTGCCAGAACCAGCAGTAACTGGTTTCTGGCCATGGCATTACTGAACCCCAGAGAGAATGTGTGGGGTGTTGTGAAGAGGAAGCTGAGAGACACCAGACCAACAATGCAGATGAGCTAAAGGCCCTAGTGAAGCCTCCTGGGCATCCATAACACCTCAGCAATGCCACAGGCCGATTGCCTCCATGCCACGCCGCGTTGATGCAGTCATCCGTAAAAGGATTCCCAACAAGTCCTGAGTGCATTAATGGACATTTACAATGTTTGATTTTGTTTTGCTGTTATAAATCTTTTTTTTTACTTGGTCTGAGGAAATATTCTAATATTTAGAGTTTTTCAGTGATGTACCCCCTGTGACATACTTTTTTCATCCAAGTACCCCCTAACCAGCGCGAGTAGTGCCGGCGAGCGTTGTCGATTGGGGGGGGGGGCTGTGTGCACACTATATGTGCGCATTACGCTAAACGAGGCACGCGCCTGCAACGGAGCTCTAGCGACGCGAGGAGAGGAGACGGGGTGTGTGTGAGACGGGGTGTGTGTGAGACGGGGTGTGTGTGTGAGACGGGGTGTGTGTGAGACGGGGTGTGTGTGAGACGGGGTGTGTGTGTGAGACGGGGTGTGTGTTAGAGACGGGGTGTGTGTGAGACGGGGTGTGTGTGACACGGGGTGTGTGTTAGAGACGGGGTGTGTGTGAGACGGGGTGTGTGTTAGAGACGGGGTGTGTGTGAGACGGGGTGTGTTAGAGACGGGGTGTGTTAGAGACGGGGTGTGTGTGAGACTGGGTGTGTGTTAGAGACGGGGTGTGTGTGAGACGGGGTGTGTGTGACACGGGGTGTGTGTGAGACGGGGTGTGTTAGAGACGGGGTGTGTGTGAGACGGGGTGTGTGTTAGAGACGGGGTGTGTGTGACACGGGGTGTGTGTTAGAGACGGGGTGTGTGTGAGACGGGGTGTGTGTGAGACAGGGGTGTGTGTGAGACACGGGGTGTGTGTGTGAGACGGGGTGTGTGTGAGAGACGGGGTGTGTGTGAGACGGGGTGTGTGTGTGAGACGGGGTGTGTGTGAGACAGGGTGTGTGTGAGACGGGGTGTGTGTTAGAGACGGGGTGTGTTAGAGGGAGCAGGGGTGTGGTGTGTGGAGCAGGGTGTGTGAGACGGGTGTGTTAGAGACAGGGTGTGTGTGTGTGTGACGGGTGTGTGTGTGTGAGACAGGGGTGTGTGTGAGACGGGTGTGTGGAGACGGGTGTGTGTGTGAGACGGGGTGAGTGTGAGAGACGGGGTGTGTGTGTGACGGGGTGTGTGTGAGACGGGGGTGTGTTAGAGACGGGGTGTGTTAGAGACGGGGTGTGTTAGAGACGGGTGTGTGTGAGAGACGGGGTGTGTGTTAGAGACGGGGTGTGTGTTAGAGACGGGGTGTGTTAGAGACGGGGTGTGTTAGAGACGGGGTGTGTTAGAGACGGGGTGTGTGAGACGGGGTGTGTGTTAGAGACGGGGTGTGTGAGACGGGGTGTGTGTGAGACGGGGTGTGTGTGTGAGACGGGGTGTGTGTCCGTGTTTCAGCAGCGTTGCTAAGAGCCAGTGAGACGGTCGTGAGCGTGAGCCACGTTGGGTCAAACCATCCTGATATGGTGGGAGGGGGGACTCTGGGTTTTTAGGTTAATTAAATTAAATTGCCTACTTAATATACAATTCAGTTTATGAACTTACACTTGTGTTTTATTAAATATTTATTAAATAACTATTTTTAAAGGATTTTTTAATGGATGCTAATTTTAAATAGATTTTTAAAAAATCTCACGTACCCCCTGGGGGACGCGGACCCCCATTTGAGAACCACTGATTTAGAGATAGGATATTTGAGTTTTCTTCAGCTGTAAGCCATAATCAGCAATATTAAAAGAATAAAAGGCTTGCAATATTTCAGTTGATTTGTAATGAATCCAGAATGCATGACATTTGTGTTTTTCTAATTGCATTACAGAAAATAAAGAACTTCATCACAATATTCAAATTTGAATGAGACAGTCCTGTATGTATGATAAGGAGTTGACTTAAGAGACTCATTATTATACATATTTATTACCTGCAGGAGTAAGTGGGCTCTATGTATATATGTGTATATATGTGTATATATCTGTGTATTATATATATATATATATATATATATATATATATATATACATGTGTATATCTGTGTACATCTGTGTATATATCTGTGTATTATATATATATATATATATATATATATATATATATATATATATATATATGTATATATGTGTACATCTGTGTATATATCTGTGTATTATATATATATATATATATATATATATATATATATATATATATATATATATATATATATATATATGTATATATGTGTATATCTGTGTACATCTGTGTATATATCTGTGTATTACCTGCAGGAGTAGGTGGGCTCTCCCACCTTGAACACGTGCCCACACAGCGGTGACGGGTGGTTGTTCTCCTGCAGGAGGTGCAGGCCGGTGGACGGCTCCTCCCCCAGCAGGAGCCACTCCAGAGGAGCCAGGAGGAGCAGCTGGGAGTCCAGCTCCTCCCTCTGCTCCTCCCTCTGCTCTTCCCTGCTGCTCCCGCCACTCGGACCCACGCAAAGGATTCTGGGTACGTACAGGGCCAGGTGAGAGGAAACCTCCTGCTGCAAGTCGGCCGCCGCCCGCCATCGCTGGGGAGGAGGTGGGAGGGGAGATAAATAGACACATATATAAATAAATACATGTTAAATACACAAGGAGGAGATGCATATACTTTAAATACATGTTAAATACACGAGGAGACGCATATACTTTAAATACATGTTAAATACACAAGGAGGAGATGCATATACTTTAAATACATGTTAAATACACAAGGAGGTTATAATAATATAATTGTCACTTTAAACTTACTTGCATTACTCTTTATTTCATATTTAATATTCTTCTGTTTCAATTCTTGCATTATTGTTATTGTCTATTGTTATTGTTGTATGACACATTCCTCTCTGTGAAGACATTAATTAGACGTTACATAAACAATAACTAGATGTGAGACAGTTACAGAAACAATAACTAGATGTGAGACAGTTACATAAACAATAACTATGTGAGAGTTATATAAACAATCAGTAGACGTGAGACAGTTACATAAACAATCACTAGACGTGAGACAGTTACATAAACAATCACTAGATGTGAGACAGTTACATAAACAATCACTAGACGTGAGACAGTTACATAAACAATAACTATGTGAGAGTTACATAAACAATCACTAGACATGAGACAGTTACATAAACAATCACTAGACGTGAGAGAGTTACATAAACAATCACTAGACGTGAGACAGTTACATAAACAATAACTAGATGTGAGACAGTTACATAAACAATCACTAGACGTGAGACAGTTACATAAACAATAACTAGATGTGAGACAGTTACATAAACAATCACTAGACGTGAGACAGTTACATAAACAATAACTAGACGTGAGACAGTTACATAAACAATCACTAGACGTGAGACAGTTACATAAACAATAACTAGATGTGAGACAGTTACATAAACAATAACTAGATGTGAGACAGTTACATAAACAATAACTATGTGAGAGTTACATAAACAATCACTAGACGTGAGAGATCAATTATCTGGTGATGTGATTTCTGTAGATGGCATTACTCTAGCATCCAACACCACTGTAAAGAATCTCGGCGTTATCTTTGATGGGGACTTGTCCTTTAACTCCCACATAAAGCAAATCTCAAGGACTGCATTCTTCCATCTACGTAATATTTAAAAAATCAGGCACATCTTGTCTCAAAAAGATGCAGAGAAATTGGTTCACGCGTTCGTTACTTCGAGACTGGATTACTGCAACTCCTTATTATCAGGCTGCTCTATAAGTCTCTTAGGTCAACTACTTATTATCAGGCTGCTCTATAAGTCTCTTAGGTCCCTCCAGTTGATCCAGAATGCTGCAGCTCGTATTCTCACTAAAACTAAGAAAAGAGATCACATTACTCCTGCACTAGCTGCTAACTTATTTCTCTCTCAATTTAACTGAAAATTCAACTTTAGCATAACATATTGCAAATCAAAACATAAACATCCGTATTAAATATAAGTTATTTTGTCGGAAATAAAAGAAAGTTTTGCTTGTAGACAATTCAGCGAGCTGGATATAAATCCAGTTGTAGTTACTAGCTATGGTCGCTAGAGGGGGTAAATACTCACTTTCTGATAATGTTCCCTGTGATCCAGACTGTAAATGTGTAGTTACACGTGTTGAACCACCAGAGGGCAGCATAGGGACATGTGGATCATAAACTCTGCCATAAAGACAAAGTTAGACAAAATGTGACACTTTCCTACTTCCGGTAAAGCGTAAAAGATAAGAAAATAAGAGTCTATTGATTCCCTTCAATGTAATTTATATATATTTAAGTGTATACAACTTATACAATCCTAACATAACCACTGAGTCTTCCATTTATAAAATGGCTTTCGAATTTTGTTTTAAACAAAAAAGACACAATCACAAAAGTGAAATAAATATATTTTTATTGTTTTTCGTTGCCATAATTGTTGCACTCCTGTTGTGATTCTTGCTGTGTACATGAATATTAAACTTCCCGTAGTCACCACTGTCGCTAACATATCCAGGTTTAATTATTTATTATTTATATTGACTAAATTATATTATTCTGACGTTACCCTGCTATGCGTTTGTATCGTTAAAATATCCCGGTTTAATTCTTTATTCTTTATATTGACTAATATTCTTCTAACGTTAATACGAATATGTATCACTGGCTTTTATTTTGACTCTCATTTTAAGCACTTCCGTTTTGTCGTTTTTGGTTTCAGACGGCAGAAACGAAATACGGAGGTGGTATTCCGTTTTTCCGTTTTTGATTTGAAACGGAAAACGAAAAAAACACGATATTTCCGTATTCCGTATTTGGAATGAAACGAAAAAACAAACTAACAAAATGTACACGGACCCCGTCACACTCAGACGAGACCCCCCTCGGCCGGCGGGCCGCGGCCCTCTCTGTCCCTGCGCCGCGGGGTTCCATTCAGCCTCTGACCCGCGCTGCGTGGACTCGAGACGGGTCCGTATACGTTTTGTTAGTTTGTTTTTTCGTTTCGTTTCCGTTTTTGGTTTGAAACGGAAAACGAAAAAAACACGATATTTCTGTATTCCGTATTTGGAATGAAACGAAAAAACAAACTAACAAAACGTATACGGACCGAGGCGGGGCGGCTGGTTGCCCGCAAAACCATGACTCTATGGTACGGCGCGTCTGAAAGTCTCGCCGTACCGTAGAGTCGATGGTTTTGCAGGCAACGCGCTTTGAGAGGCGCGTCTGGTGTGACCGGCCCCTGAAGCATTTTTTATCTCAGACACGTTTGACCACCTAAAACTTGTTTGGCCTCATTCACACCAAACACAAAAACGGAATTTTCAGAAATCTCCACTTCGGCCGGAGTTTTTAGAAATGATCGTTTTCCATGATAAAACCTCCGTTTTCGTGTAAATGAAAGGCCAAAACGCGTTTATATGCGTTTTCCCATCGTGTAAACGGGGTCTAAGGGAGTCCCGGGTCCTGGTCTCGGGTCCAACTGAAGACTGCTTCCATGAAACAGGAAGAGTTTCATAAACTTTCAGATTCACATCGGCCGTTTCTCAATATGCGTACTTGTGCGTCCTTTCCTCTCCTTGTGTCCTTTCCTCTACTTGTGTCCTTTCCTCTACTTGTGTCCTTTCCTCTCCTCGTGGACTCGTGGACTCGTGAAACGTCATCAGTCTCAGCCCGGGTTCATGTTCCAATTCAAAGTTCGCTTCTCTCGCTTCACGGTCAAAATGCCCGGATGTGACTTGCTCCTCCCACTTTACCCAGGATGCATCACAGGAGACTTGTGTGTACTCTGGCCAGCATATATCCCACAATGCATTTCACCAGCAACCGGAAACAATAGCGGAGGAGAAAATAAATAACTGACAGATGACTTTTTATAAATACTACTGTTGTTGAGTCAGGAATGTCATTTTAGGATGTTTTGTTTATTCGACTGTAAAAAATAATTTACACTGAATAATTAGAATAAAGTCAGGAGAAGAACAGCTGATGTGGTGACGTCATCAAATAAGCAGCCGTTCCAATCGCAGAAAGACCGTCCTCCCGTCCTCCCGTCCTCGGAGTCTGGACTCCCGAGACCAGACTCCCAAGACCAGACTCCAGAAGAACACAAGTCTGCAGTCGTGTACTTTGAATTGAGAAACGGCCATCCAGACCAGAGGGGGCGGGTCTTAGTCCAACAGGAAGTCATTGTCACTGGTGGTTTGAGGGGGCGGGTCTTAGTCCAACAGGAAGTCATTGTCACTGGTGGTTTGAGGGGGCGGGTCTTAGTCCAACAGGAAGTCATTGTCACTGGTGGTTTGAGGGGGCGGGTCTTAGTCCAACAGGAAGTCATTGTCACTGGTGGTTTGAGGGAGCGGGTCTTAGTCCAACAGGAAGTCATTGTCACTGGTGGTTTGAGGGGGCGGGTCTTAGTCCAACAGGAAGTCATTGTCACTGGTGGTTTGAGGGGGCGGGTCTTAGTCCAACAGGAAGTCATTGTCACTGGTTCCCTCCACAATCAGCCAATCAGATTACTCTGTCGTTTCCTGGGTTGTTACAGGAAACGGCGTAAGACGTTTACGAGTCTTCCGCCGTTTCTCAATCAGCGTCCTTTCCGTTCCTTGTGTCCTCTCCTCTCCTTGTGTCCTTTCCTCTACTTGTGTATAGAGGAAAGGACGCACAAGTACGCCGATTGAGAAACGGCGAGCGTTACTAATGAGTCACTAGTGGTGCGTTCACTGACCCGTTTCACGCCTCAGACAGCTCGGTGCTGTGCTCGCACACCTTCAGAAGCACACCTGAGGGCCCCTCCAGGAGTTCCCAGTGCCCATCGTTCAAAACTACAACCCGAGTTCATTAATGATCCAGAGAAATGAGGTGACCTTTCACCTCCGGGTCAAAACCTTAACCTTTGACCCCAAGAAGCAACCGACACATTGAACATGGAATACATCTTTAATTAGACAGACGGAGAGTCTACTATATATATATATATATATATATATATATATATATATATATATATACACATACATACATACATGTATATATACACACACACACATATATATATACACATAATATATATACATACACACACACACTTTATAAAACATCTGGAGAGAAGACGAGAGATGGTGGTGGTTTGAATCCCAGCTGCCCGAGTGTCTTTGAAAGGGACGTGTTCCATCTGGACCAGCGGTTCCCCTGAGCGTGTTCTATCCGAACCAGTGGTTCCCCATGCAGTCTCTGTTCCAGGCGACGCCACAGATCCAGCACCACTCGGCTCGGCACAGAGGACAGTGCATGTGCATGCAGCCGCCTGCAGGGGGCGACATGCCGCGTGAGGACTCCACACAACGAGTCCTCCGTCACACGAGAGAGCGCCTCCCCGAGGCTCTGAGGAGGTCTCTCCTGGAGAGGTGGTCATGGTTACCGTCTCTCTCCACGGGGACGCAGCACTGAGGACAGCGGCGAGTCGACTCCTGCAGGAGAACCAGAGAGGCTGCATCCCACCTCCCTCTGAGGGCCGCCTCCTCCTCCACCTCCACCACGCCCTGGAGAGCACAACTCAGAGAATAGAACATATGGAATAGAACAGAGAATAGAACATGGAATAGAACAGAGAGAATAGAACATATGGAATAGAGAATAGAACAGAGAATAGAACAGAGAATAGAACTGGGCCGTAGAGGTTCTTTTGTAATGGAGGACGGGGATGTCAGTATCCAGAACAACTTTCCCGATGGAGACGATACAAGTATCCAGTCCCGTGTGATTGGTCGGCTCACCTGAGAGGCTTCGGCTGTGGGCGGGGCCTGTTCAGTGAGACACGCCCCCTCATGGTACGCCTCTCTGCAGTATTTGCAGAAGACAAAGCCGCAGCCGAGCCGCCGGTCACACTGCACCCGGCTGCTGCCGTCGGGGGGGATAAGCCCCGCCCCGCAGCCGGCCGACGGACACAGCAGGCCTCCAATCAGGAGCAGGCACTGCTCGGCCCCGTAGCGCTGGTACCGGCCGTACTGAGGAGCAAGGTGCATCATGGGAGTCACAGCCGGGACCCCAAAGCCAAGAGCAAGCACCTGACACAATGTGTTGATACCATTCCGTATCGTCACAACTCCACCTCCACACAGGTGGAGGAGGAACTCACCTCCACCTGTGTGGAGGAGGAGGAACTCACCTCCACACAGGTGGAGGAGGAGGAACACTCACCTCATCCTCGCCCAAAATCCTGAAATGATGCAACTCTTTAATGAGAGAGTCAACGCAGCCGGCTGGACACACAAACACCACATGTTATGACATCATATTGACAAACACCACATGTTATGACATCATATTGACAAACACCACATGTTATGACATCATATTGACAAACACCACGTGTTATGACATCATATTCACAAACACCACGTGTTATGACATCATATTGACAAACACCACGTGTTATGACATCATATTCACAAACACCACGTGTTATGACATCATATTGACAAACACCACGTGTTATGACATCATATTGACAAACACCACGTGTTATGACATATTGACAAACACCACATGTTATGACATCATATTGACAAACACCACATGTTATGACATCATATTGACAAACACCGCATGTTATGACATCATATTCACAAACACCACATGTTATGACATCATATTCACAAACACCACGTTATGACATATTCACAACCACCACATGTTATGACATCATATTGACAAACACCACATGTTATGACATCATATTGACAAACACCACATGTTATAACATATTCACAAACGCCACATGTTATGACATATTGACAAACGCCACATGTTATGACATATTGACAAACACCACATGTTATGACATCATATTGACAAACACCACATGTTATGACATCATATTGACAAACACCACATGTTATGACATCATATTGACAAACACCACATGTTATGACATCATATTGACAAACACCGCATGTTATGACATCATATTCACAAACACCACATGTTATGACATCATATTCACAAACACCACGTTATGACATATTCACAACCACCACATGTTATGACATCATATTGACAAACACCACATGTTATGACATCATATTGACAAACACCACATGTTATAACATATTCACAAACGCCACATGTTATGACATATTGACAAACGCCACATGTTATGACATATTGACAAACACCACATGTTATGACATCATATTGACAAACACCACATGTTATGACATCATATTGACAAACACCACATGTTATAACATATTCACAAACGCCACGTTATGACATATTGACAAACGCCACATGTTATGACATATTGACAAACACCACATGTTATGACATCATATTGACAAACGCCACATGTTATGACATCATATTGACAAACACCACATGTTATGACATCATATTGACAAACACCACATGTTATGACATCCTATTGACAAACACCACATGTTATGACATCATATTCACAAACACCACATGTTATGACATCATATTGACAAACACCACGTGTTATGACATCATATTGACAAACACCACGTGTTATGACATCATATTGACAAACACCACGTGTTATGACATATTGACAAACACCACATGTTATGACATCATATTGACAAACACCACATGTTATGACATCATATTGACAAACACCACATGTTATGACATCATATTCACAAACACCACATGTTATGACATCATATTCACAAACACCACGTTATGACATATTCACAAACACCACATGTTATGACATCATATTGACAAACACCACATGTTATGACATCATATTGACAAACACCACATGTTATAACATATTCACAAACACCACATGTTATGACATATTGACAAACGCCACATGTTATGACATATTGACAAACACCACATGTTATGACATCATATTGACAAACACCACATGTTATGACATCATATTCACAAACACCACATGTTATGACATCATATTCACAAACACCACGTTATGACATATTCACAAACACCACGTTATGACATATTCACAAACACCACATGTTATGACATCATATTGACAAACACCACATGTTATGACATCATATTGACAAACACCACATGTTATGACATCATATTGACAAATACCACATGTTATGACATCATATTGACAAACACCACGTGTTATGACATCATATTCACAAACACCACGTGTTATGACATCATATTCACAAACACCACGTGTTATGACATCATATTGACAAACACCACGTGTTATGACATCATATTGACAAACACCACGTGTTATGACATATTGACAAACACCACATGTTATGACATCATATTGACAAACACCACATGTTATGACATCATATTGACAAACACCACATGTTATGACATAATATTGACAAACACATGTTATGACATATTCACAAACACCACATGTTATGACATCATATTGACAAACGCCACATGTTATGACATCATATTGACAAACGCCACATGTTATGACATCATATTGACAAACACCACATGTTATGGCATCATATTGACAAACACCACATGTTATGACATCATATTCACAAACACCACATGTTATGACATCATATTCACAAACACCACATGTTATGACATATTCACAAACACCACATGTTATGACATCATATTGACAAACACCACATGTTATGACATCATATTGACAAACACCACATGTTATGACATCATATTCACAAACACCACATGTTATGACATCATATTCACAAACACCACATGTTATGACATCATATTGACAAACACCACATGTTATGACATCATATTGACAAACACCACATGTTATGACATCATATTGACAAACACCACATGTTATAACATATTCACAAACACCACATGTTATGACATATTGACAAACGCCACATGTTATGACATATTGACAAACACCACATGTTATGACATTATATTGACAAACACCACATGTTATGACATATTGACAAACACCACATGTTATGACATCATATTGACAAACACCACATGTTATGACATATTGACAAACACCACATGTTATGACATCATATTCACAAACACCACATGTTATGACATCATATTCACAAACACCACATGTTATGACATATTGACAAACACCACATGTTATGACATCATATTGACAAACACCACATGTTATGACATCATATTGACAAACACCACATGTTATGACATCATATTGACAAACACCACATGTTATGACATATTCACAAACACCACATGTTATGACATCATATTGACAAACACCACATGTTATGACATATTGACAAACACCACATGTTATGACATCATATTCACAAACACCACATGTTATGACATCATATTCACAAACACCACATGTTATGACACGTTGGGTCTCACCAGCACACGGCAGCGAGTAGCCAATCACAGGATGAGAAACAAACTGCCTCTCACGGAGACGAGTCCGACAGTAACGATGGAAACAGTCGAGACAGATCACATGACGCTCCGCACACTGGAAGACCAGGACCACGTCCCTGAGAGAGACAGGTCACATGACACTGAGACCACGTCCCTGAGAGACAGACTATGCAGAAAATAAAGATCACAATGTGTGTGTTACAGTGTGTGCAGCAGTGTGTACATGTACTTTGTGATACTAAGCAGAAAATAAAGATCACAATGTGTGTGTTACAGTGTGTGCAGCAGTGTGTACATGAACTTTGTGATACTGTGTTACAGTGTGTATTGTTGTTAGCGTGTGTGTGTGTGCGTACGTGACGTCGCAGCAGGCGATACAGGGCACGTCTCTCCTGTTGGTCACTATGAGGTCGAGGGCCACAGAGAGGTCGTCCTCTGAGGTCGGATGGGACGCACACTTCATGTAGAACTCCTACACACACACACACACACACACACACACACACACACACACACACACTCAACACTCCATCTCCCAGAATGCAACGGGATGAATTGACACACTCAATGCTAACGACCCATTACCGCTTCGTTGCCGTGACAACCGTCTGATTGACACAAGCCATGGACACGACCTGGGAGGAGGACGTCGTCCCAGCAGGACGGACCCTGAGAGACACACCTTCATCTTCATCTTCATCACACACTCAGGAGAGAGTGTGTGTGCGTGTATATACACACGCACACACACATGTGTATGTCTGTATAGATACAGTTGTACAGAACATAGTGTGTAGTGTGTAGTGTGTAGTGTCTAGTGTGTAGTGTCTAGTGTAGTGTGGTGTGTAGTGTCTAGTGTGTAGTGTCTAGTGTGGTGTGTAGTGTGTAGTGTAGTGTAGTGTGTAGTGTCTAGTGTGTAGTGTCGTGTAGAGTGTAGTGTGGTGTGTAGTGTAGTGTGGTGTGTAGTGTGTAGTGTCTAGTGTAGTGTAGTGTAGTGTGTAGTGTAGTGTGTAGTGTAGTGTGTAGTGTGTAGTGTAGTGTAGTGTGTAGTGTGTAGTGTGTAGTGTAGTGTAGTGTGGTGTGTAGTTCTCACTCTGCTGATCTTCATTGTCGTTTCTTTGCAGCTTCTGCAACAAACTCTCAGCTTCCCCGGTTGGACCGACCGGCACCGCTTACAGTACACGAAGAGAGTACTGCAGGTACGCTCACCTGTACACACAGAGTACTGCAGGTACGCTCACCTGTACACACAGAGTACTGCAGGTACGCTCACCTGTACACACAGAGTACTGCAGGTCGCCTCCTTAACTAACCTTTCAGACCTGCAGCCTGCAGCTCCTCTCCTGCACCATCACCCCCTGCTGCACCATCACCCCCTGCTGCACCATCACCCCCCTCCTGCAGGAGGGGCGGAGCCCGGGAGGAGCCTGATGGAGGGAGGACCACATGAACGGTGCTCTGCTCAGGGAGCTCACAAGCCTGAGAGGAGGTGAAGAGGAGGAGAGGAGGTGATGTGATGAGGAGGTGATGAGGAGGAGATGATGAGGAGTTGAGGAAATAAAAAAAAGATGAGAGGAAGAGAGGCGAAGAGAGGTAGAGGAGGTGCAGTGGAGCGGCTCTCACCTGCAGGCTGAGGGTGCTCCTCAGCTCCCTCCCAGCAAACAGCACCCTGAGGTGCTCCGCCGGAACGCCCTGCTGAGCCGCCACCAGCTGCTGCAGCTCGCCCACCAGCGTCCCCTGCTGGAGCTGCAGGGGGACCGCGGGCCCCATGTTGAACCTCACCAGCACTGGGGAGTACAGGGAGAGAAGTACTACTACACCGTGGAGGGGGGAGTACTATTACACTGTGTACAGGGGGGGGAGTACTATTACACTGTGTACAGGGGGGAGTACTATTACACTGTGTACAGGGGGGGGGGAGTACTATTACACTGTGTACGGGGGGAGTACTATTACACTGTGTACAGGGGGGGGGGGAGTACTATTACACTGTGTACGGGGGGAGTACTATTACACTGTGTACAGGGGGAGGGGGAGTACTTGTTGTATAGCAGTCTGTTGTGATACCACTAGGGGGAGTACTAGTATAAAGAACACCTGTTTAGCACTTCCGGGGGCTCGGTAGACTGGAGCATCGTACCTGAGTACACCTTGTATTTGCCACCTATCTCCTTGCATATACAGCAACGCTGGACATACCCTACTTCGTGGTCCGTGTCCGTGACTGAGGTTACCACATATTTTGGCGACGAGGATGAATGGAAGATGTTTTTTGTTTGTTTTTTCCATTCCGTTTTTTTTGTTAGCGTGAGCTAAAGAGAAAACAGTGTGCAAGCTAGGGGCTAGCCCCATGAGGGGAAGCAGCGAGGAGGAGCTCGGAGTACCAGGAGCGGCAGGAGAGCCGTGCGTTCAGATGGCGACGTTTGGAACGATCGGTGAATTCGTGGAAGGGGACGAGGACTGGACGGAGGACGAAGAAAGGTTGGGACACTTTTTCGCTGCTAATGGAGTAACAGAGGAAGCTAAAGAGCGCTCCATTCTCCTGAGTGTGTGTGGGGCAAGGACTTACAAGCTGATAAGGAATTTAGCCACACCAAGGAAACCGGGGGAAATCCCATATGCTGACCTGGTCCGGCTCGTGGCGAACCACCACAACCCAAAGCCATCGGTAATCGTCCAGCGGTTCAAGTTCCACAACACGTTTAGGAAGTCAGGTCAGTCTGTAGCTAACTTTGTTGCAGAATTACGGCAGCTGTCGGAACATTGTGAGTTTGGGGCAGTGTTAGACGACATGCTCCGGGACAGATTAGTGTGCGGCATTAATAATGACGCCATTCAGCGCCGTTTGCTGGGGGAATCCCCATTAAATTTCAAAAAGGCACTGGAAATGTCGCAAGGGATGGAAATGGCGGCAAATAATGCCAAGGACATTCAAAGTGGTCAGATGGGATCGCCATCACAGGCGGTGCACCACGTGAAGAGAGAGGCGGTAAGACCAGCAAGGAAAGTGGATTGTTTTAGGTGTGGAGGGGCACACTATGCAAATGAGTGCAAATTCCAAGAAGCGGTATGTCATGCCTGCAATAAAAAGGGACACTTAGCGAAAAAGTGCAGGAGTGGGGAAAATAGGCCAAAGAATGAGAAATGGAAAGCCCAGCAGAATCAAGCGGCCACCCATTATCTGGAAGGAGATGAAGGAGCTGCAGCCTGTTCATTCAACATGTTTGCTGTGGATACCAATGAGGAGCCGTCTATGCCCTATTATGCAACAGTGACTGTTGAAGGAAAGGACATAGTGTTTGAAATTGATTCGGGGGCTACAGCATCAGTCATCAGTGAGGAGACCTATAGGAGGACATGGGGGCACAAGCCACCTCCTATTAAGCCATCAACGCTAAGACTAAGGACATACACTGGTCAGGTCATACCTCATTTGGGGGTGTTAGAGGTGAACATTTCAGCTGAAGGTCAGAGGGCTCAAGGCAGATTTGTAATAGCCAAGGGTAAGGGGCCTAGTTTATTGGGTCGGGACTGGCTGCGCAAAATTAAACTGAATTGGCATGAGATTAAGTACGCTCACACTACAGAGGACATTCTGCAGCGCTACAGTGATGTGTTCAGAGACGAACTGGGCACACTGAAGGGTGTGACTGTGAAGCTTCATGTTGACCCCGAGGCAGCGCCACGTTTTTTTTAAGCCCAGACGATGAAAAGCAAGGTGGAGGAAGAGCTGGAACGGTTGCAGGTGCTTGGCGTCGTGGAGCGTGTTCAGTTTTCAAAGTGGGCGGCGCCCATCGTTCCAGTTTTGAAGGCCGATGGAACTGCAAGGATTTGTGGAGACTACAAGCTGACCGTGAATCAAGTCTCAAAGCTGACTGAGTATCCGTTGCCACGGGTGGACGACCTGTTTGCAACACTGGCGGGAGGTAAGCTGTTCACAAAGCTCGATATGAGCCATGCTTACCAGCAACTACTACTGGATGAGGATTCAAAACAGTATGTCACAATAAATACACACAAAGGATTATTCAAGTACAATCGCCTAGTGTTCGGAGTGGCGTCCAGCCCGGCCATTTTCCAAAGGACAATGGACACTCTATTGCAAGGGATTCCACATGTAGCCGTGTACTTAGATGACATATTAATCACAGGGGCTAGAGCAGGTGCTCAAGAGACTCTCAGACGCAGGGCTGCGCCTGAGACGGGAAAAGTGTGTGTTTATGGCAGAGAGGGTGACTTATCTGGGACATACAATCACGGCAGAGGGGCTCCGTCCAGTTGAGGACAAAGTGAGGGCTATCAAGGAAGCTCCAAGCCCTAAGAACGTCACCGAACTCCGCTCATTCCTGGGTATGGTGAATTACTATGGAAAATTCCTGCAAGATCTATCGAAAGTGTTAGCCCCACTGTACAAGCTGCTTCACAATGACACAAAGTGGCAGTGGTGCGCGGAGCAGGAGGAAGCGTTTAAAGAGGTAAAAGAACTCCTTCACTCAGCAAAGCTGCTCGTTCACTATGATCCCGATAGAGACATTGTGCTGTCATGCGATGCCTCGCCCTATGGAGTGGGGGCAGTCCTTTCGCATGTCATGGACGATGGCTCGGAAAAGCCTGTGGGATTTGCTTCACGGACACTGGCGGCTGCAGAGAAAGGTTACTCACAGTTAGACAAAGAAGGTCTAGCCATTGTTTTTGCAGTAAAGCGGTTCCATCAGTACTTATATGGGCGGGTGTTTTTCAATTCAATTCAGTTTATTTGTATAGCCCAGTTTCACAAATTACAAATTTGTCTCAGAGTGCTTTACAATCTGTAAAGCACTCTGTGTTTAAGATCTATACTGACCATAAACCCCTGATGAGCCTGTTCAGTGAAACGCGCGGCATTCCACCACTAGCCTCAGCCAGAATCCAACGGTGGGCACTCATCTTGTCAGCCTACCAATACAGCATAGTGTACAGAGCAGGGAAGGACAACGCGAACGCGGACGCGTTGAGTCGCCTGCCATTGCCGGAGACACCGGTCTCAACATAAGTACCTCTGGAGACTGTGTTTTCATTAGAGAAGCTGTCACAGACTCCTGTAAAGGCAGCCCAAGTCAAGCAGTGGACAGAGAGAGACCCGGTGCTGTCCAGAGTAAAGACTTACCTGTTACAGGGCTGGCCCAGTGTGGTTGACAGTGAGGAATTGAGACCATATGCCAAATGCAAGACGGAACTCAGCCTACAGGATGGCTGCATTTTCTGGGGTGCAAGAGTAGTTGTTCCTCCTCCAGGTCGCCGCCAGATTGTGAAGGAGCTCCATGAGACCCATCCGGGGGTGTCGCGAATGAAGAGCCTGGCGAGGTCTTATGTCTGGTGGCCAAAGATGGATTTAGACCTGGAGAACGAGGTAAAATCCTGCACACAATGTCAGTCTAATCAGCACATGTCACCATCAGCCCCTTTGCATCCCTGGGTGTGGCCAGAACACCCCTGGTCTAGACTACATCTGGATTTTGCTGGTCCGTTCATGGGGGAGATGTTTCTCATTATGGTGGATGCACACTCCAAGTGGATAGAAGCGCACATCATGAGCAACATAACCGCCCCCAAAACCATAGACAAGCTCAGGCAAATATTCGCAACTCATGGGTTGCCGGACACGGTGGTCACGGATAATGGTCCGACGTTTACCAGTGAGCTGTTTGGTGAGTTCATGGAGCAGAATGGAATTCGTCATGTTCGTACAGCTCCTTTCCACCCAGCCTCGAATGGCTTGGCGGAGCGTGCTGTCCAGACGGTGAAGGAGGGTCTGAAGCGGATGGAGGGGGACACTCTAAGCACCAGGCTTTCCCGTTTCCTGTTTAAATACCGTCTGACGCCGCAGACTACTACGGCTCGTGCTCCAGCAGAGTTGTTGATGGGGCGTAGGCCGAAGTCAAAGTTGGACCTGCTGCGTCCGGACATAAAGGCCACGGTGATGAGGAAGCAGGAGAAGCAGAAGGAGGGACATGATCAACATGCGCAAGCGAGACAGCTGGAACCAGGTGACCATGTCTATGTGAGAAATTTCAGTTGCAGCTCGAGTCAGAAATGGCTACCGGGGGTGATCCTGACGCAGAGAGGTCCTCTCTCATATGTTGTGGAGCTGACGGATGGACGAATGTGCCGCAGACATCAAGACCACGTCCGCCTACGTCATGACGTCAGCCCAGAGATCGTCAGCACCTCAGAGTTCCCCCTGGTGAGCCAGCCGACTGTGGGAGTATCAGCTGAGGAAAGGGCACTCGGGGAAGTGTCTGCGGCCCCTGCAGAGGAAGGACAGTTGGCTGTCGACCCACAGACACCTCCTGTGACCCCGTCACCTGAACCAACCACAACACCTACACCGGCAGTGACAGCTACAGCTCCGGAGATGGTGCGCAGGTCACAGCGTGCTCGGAAGCCTCCAGACCGACTGATTGTTGGTTAATCACTGTTGTGTTAACGTTAATTGAATGTGCCAGTTGTAAGTGTATATGCCAGATAGAAATGCGGTTAACGTTAAGGTGTTTGACAGACAATGACACTAGATTAGCTTAGTTTAACAAGTTGATTCGTATTAGGGGAATGTGGTAATTTAGTGGGGGAGGAGTGTTGTATAGCAGTCTGTTGTGATACCACTAGGGGGAGTACTAGTATAAAGAACACCTGTTTAGCACTTCCGGGGGCTCGGTAGACTGGAGCATCGTACCTGAGTACACCTTGTATTTGCCACCTATCTCCTTGCATATAAAGCAACGCTGGATATACCCTACTTCGTGGTCCGTGTCCGTGACTGAGGTTACCACAGTACTATTACACTGTGTACAGGGGGGGGGGAGTACTATTACACTGTGTACAGGGGGGAGTCCTATTACACTGTACAGGGGGAGTACTATTACACTGTGTACGGGGGAGTCCTATTACACTGTACAGGGGGAGTACTATTACACTGTGTACAGGGGGGAGTACTATTACACTGTGTACAGGGGGAGTACTATTACACTGTGTACAGCGGGGGGGTCCTATTACACTGTGTACAGGGGGGAGTACTATTACACTGTGTACAGGGGGAGTACTACTACACGTGTGCAGAGTACTACTACACTGTACAAGGAGAAGTACTACTACACCGTGGAGGGGGGAGTACTATTACACTGTGTACAGGGGGGAGTCCTATTACACTGTGTACAGGGGGGGGGGAGTACTACTACACTGTCTATAGGGGGGGGGGGGGGGGGGGAGCAGGGCCGGTTCTAGCCCTTTGGCTACCCTAGGCGAGATTGAGTTCCAAATTAGGAAAATTACGACAATAACCATCAATTCAATCTAAAAATCCAGTTGACAAATAAACGTGTGGCTGAGGGGGCGTCCTAGGATGATCATGATTAATACACATGTTTTAATATGCTTGTTAGGGTTAGGGTTAGCCGAGCAGTAGAGCCGAGCAGTAGAACCCGGTAGAGCCGAGCAGTAGAGCCGGGCAGTAGAACCCGGTAGAGCCGAGCAGTAGAGCCGAGCAGTAGAACCGAGCAGTAGAACCCGGTAGAGCCGAGCAGTAGAACCGAGCAGTAGAACCCAGTAGAACCGAGCAGTAGAGCCGAGCAGTAGAACCCGGTAGAACCGAGCAGTAGAACCCGGTAGAACCGAGCAGTAGAGCCCAGTAGAGCCGAGCAGTAGAACCCGGTAGAACCGAGCAGTAGAGTTGAGCTGTAGAGCCGAGCAGTAAAACCCGGTAAAGCCGAGCAGTAGAACCCGGTAGAACCGAGCAGTAGAGCCGATCAGTAGAACCCGGTAGAGCCGAGCAGTAGAGCCGAGCAGTAGAACCCGGTAGAACCGAGCAGTAGAACCCGGTAGAGCCGAGCAGTAGAGCCGAGCAGTAGAACCCGGTAGAACCAAGCAGTAGAACCCAGTAGAACCAAGCAGTAGAGTCAAGCAGTAGAACCCGGTAAAGCCGAGCAGTAGAACCCGGTAGAGCCGAGCAGTAGAGCCGAGCAGTAGAGCCAAGCAGTAGAACCCGGTAGAACCGAGCAGTAGAACCCGGTAGAGCCGAGCAGTAGAACCGAGCAGTAGAGCCGATCAGTAGAACCGAACAGTAGAACCCGGTAGAGCCGAGCAGTAGAGCCGATCAGTAGAACCGAGCAGTAGAACCCGGTAGAGCCGAGCAGTAGAACCGAGCAGTAGAACCGAGCAGTAGAACCCGGTAGAGCCGAGCAGTAGAACCCGGTAGAGCCGAGCAGTAGAGCCGAGCAGTGGGGCCCAGTGGAGACCGAGCAGTAGAGACCGGTGGGGCCGGGCAGTGGGGCCGAGCAGTAGAGCTCGGTAGAGCCCAGTAGAGCCGAGCAGTAGAGCCGAGTAATAGAACCCAGTAGAGCCGAGCAGTAGAGCCCAGTAGAACCGACCAGTAGAGCTGAGCAGTGGGGCCGGTGGGGCCCAGTGAGACCGAGCAGTAGAGCCCAGTAGAACCGAGCAGTAGAGCCCAGTAGAGCCTAGTAGAGCCCAGTAGAACCCAGTAGAACCCAGTAGAGCCAAGCAGTAGAGCCGAGTAATAGAACCCAGTAGAGCCGAGCAGTAGAGCCCAGTAGAACCGAGCAGTAGAGCTGAGCAGTAGAGCCCGGTAGAGCCCAGTAGAACCGAGCAGTAGAGCCCAGTAGAGCCCAGTAGAACCGAGCAGTAGAGCCCAGTAGAGCCTAGTAGAGCCCAGTAGAACCCAGTAGAACCCAGTAGAGCCAAGCAGCGCTCACCTATCATCAGTGACTCAGTCCTTCCGTCTCCATTCGTGTTATTGAGTCTGGCGGCCGCAGTGCACTCTGGGTATTGTGGCCCTACAGCAGCCACATGCACGTTACAGACCTGTAATAAAACTACAGCGCCGTTACCCGGAAATTACGTCAGAGTCGACAGGAAGTGCATTATATCTATGAATTTTAATAAACTTCTTTTTGGTTTTCTTTGTGTATCTTTGTGAGCGGCGGGAGGCGGAGAACCGGAACACCGGGACCGGAACCTTGGCGGGTTCCTCGACCTTCACGGGCTGCGGGTTCCGGATCGTTGACCCGGATGGAGGAGCGTCCGGACTGCGTCCTGCAGCGGACTCACAGCGGCGGAACCGGCCCATTGGTGAGGCTCGCTGCGGCAGAGGACCGGTCCACAGCACCGGGGACACGGGCACATGCACGTGTACAAATATATATATATATATATATATATATATATATATATATATATATATATATATATATATATATACACATACACACATATATGTGTATATATACACATATATATGGATATACACACACACACACACATATATATATATACCCTAACCTACAGATATATACATATATATGTTTACATACACATGTATGTATATACATACACATATATACATATATGTATACATATATATATACACATTTTATTTTATTAGCCTTTATTTAAGCAGGTCGGTCCCATTGAGATACAATGACCTCTCTTTAAAGGGAAGCCTGACCAAGACAGCAGCATAGAACAATGGCAACAGTCACAAGACGCAACAGAAAACACAAAACACAAATAAAATACATTAAAAAAGATAAGGCAACAGGACTAAAGCTCCGGATTTACACCAAACAAGAACAAGTGCGGTATGAAGCCGGACACAATCTAAACAATGGAGGACTCCTAAAGTGATGAAGCACAACGTCCAGATGCATCCCATGTGACCAATCTGAGGCCCCTCCCCCTGCAGGTGGTGAAGGTGGAGTCCGGTGAGCCAGGTGATGCCGTCCTGACCTCACAGACGGCCGAGCTGTACTTCTTGCGTTCCCGTGTCGGCCAGCTGGAGAAAGAAAGGGCGGAGCTGTCGGCTGAGAACCAGAGACTGAAGAACACGCTGGTCTATGGTGAGTCCCCTTCCCCTGGTCTACCTGGTCCCAGGGGACCAATCAGAGACCACTCGGGTTCTGACAGGAAGTTAGACAGTGAGTTTGTTCCCCTTCCTGTCACATGTGATCTGGTTCCCTGAAATCTGATGACATCTTCCAGAGATTCCCGGAGTCCTGTCCACCATGTGGCAGACGTTGGGCCACGTCAACGGTCACCACTCGGCTTCCCCGGCGGCAGGTAGGAGCGACAGGTACGCTCCGTACTCCCATCGCCACCACGCGGCGACCAATCTGGACGCAGAGTTCAGCCCCCAGGTCTCCGTCCAGCAGCTCCAGGAGGAGCTGAGCGGGGACATGTCGGAGTCCTGGGGCCCGCTGGGCTCAGAGGACGAGGAGGTGGCCGACCTGGGCCTGGGCAGCCACATGGGAGAGGAGGCGCCGCTCTGCAGCCAGAGCGACATGGAGGAGCTGAGGAGGAGCTGCTCCGAGAGCCAGTGTGCCGGCGCCGGACACGCCGCCGGACAGGTGAGTACACCCGGATCTGATCCTGTGTCTGCCGGTTCTGATCCGGATGAAAACAGAACCGACCCAATGCGATCCGGTTTTATTTGTCTGCTAGCGCCTCGTGAACCGCTCTCTGTCCAGGTGAGCCAGGTGGAGGTGTATCCGGGCTGTGGTGTTCTCTGCGATGTCCGCTCTTGGCAGGCAGCCAATCAGGCGCAGTCTCCGACCGCGATGGCGCGGATGTTGCTGTTGGGCGTGTTTGATATGAACACCCTGATGAACAGCAACTTGCGAGGGGGGCGGAGCCGGCGGCCGGCCTCCCACTCACAGCGCAGCGCTCTGGACCCGCACAAGATCAACGCCATCTTCAGTAGGTTCTGCCGCCCGCCGCCTACGACGTTCCTTTGGTCCGTCCTTCCTCTCTCATGTCTTCTCTGTGTCACAGATGCCATCTTGGCTCGCTTTCCTCTCGCCAAGAGGGGAGTCATTGGATCCGGCATCAACTCCAAACTGTCTGAGATCCGATTCCGCTCCCGGAGAGCCAATCCAGACCTGAGGTTCCTCTGATGGACAGCGGCTCTGCCTACCTCACCCAGACACGCTGCCGCTGCCGGACCCACGTCCAATTAGAAGATGTAGTCAGCGCTCTGTTGCCACAGGGACCTCTTTGAGAGCGGTGACAATGACAAACTGGTTATCTACTAAACAATGACCACAAAGAGACTCAAAATGACATCAAAGAGACTCAAAACAACAACAAAAAGACTCAAAACAACATCAGAGAGACTCAAAACAACATAAAAAGACTCAAAACAACCTCAAAGAGACTCTAAACAACACCAGAGAGACTCAAAACAACCTAAAAAAGACTCAAAACAACCTCAAAGAGACTCTAAACAACACCAGAGAGACTCAAAACAACCTAAAAAAGACTCAAAACAACCTCAAAGAGACTCTAAACAACATCAGAGAGACTCAAAACAACCTGAAAAAGACTCAAAACAACCTTTAAGAGACTACAAACAACCTTCAAGGGACTCTAAACTCCTCAAAGACACGTTGAAGAACCTCAAAGACACGCTTTAATAAATGTTGGATGTGAATCATCTTTGTTTGCTCCTCCTTCTCCTATTTTCTAAACTCCTCCAGGAGTGATGTCTCTCTTGTGATGTCACAGCTTGTCGCTCTGTACACAAGGTGTGTGTGTGTGTGTGTGTATATGTATATGTGTGTGTGTGTGTGTGTGTGTGTGTGTGTACCTCACCAATGCTCCATCTTCTCCCCGGACAAAGAGACCACGACCTGCATGTTTTCCTGATGAAGCTCTACTTCCCTCCTCACTGTATTCTACTCACTGCTGATGAGAGAGCAACATGAAGTCAGATTAGAGTGAGAGAGAGCAACAGGAAGTCAGATTAGAGTGAGAGAGAGCAACAGGAAGTCAGATTAGAGTGAGAGAGAGAGCAACAGGAAGTCAGATTAGAGTGAGAGAGAGCAACAGGAAGTCAGATTAGAGTGAGAGAGAGCAACAGGAAGTCAGATTAGAGTGAGAGAGCAACAGGAAGTCAGAGTAGAGTGAGAGAGCAACAGGAAGTCTCTCAATCTTCACTCTTTTTACTCCTTCATGGATCAAAGCGTAGGAAACGTGGAGCTCGTCCTCACGTGAGGATGGAATCCACCACGTGTCCACATGTGACTGGAGGAGCCTTAACGAGGGGGAGGAGCCTTGACAAGGGGAGGGGCCTTAAGGAGGGAGGAGGAGCCTTACCAAGGGGGAGGGGCCTTAACGAGGGAGCATGTCCACCTCTCTGCCCCATACGACTCCATTGTAAAACAGACAGATTTTATTTTTCAAAAGAGAAATGTAGGTATGTCTCTGATACACACAGAGGAAGGAAGGAAAGGAGGCAAGGAATGGGGAAAAGGAGGCAAGGAAGGTAGGAAATGAGATAAATAAGCTAGGAAAGGAGAAAAATAAGGTAGGAAAGGAGAAAAGGAAGGTAGGAAAGGAAAGACAGAAGCCAAGGAAGGAAGAACCCCCCACTCTCTCTCTGTCTCACCCCACACTCTCTCTCTGTCTCACCCCACACGCTCTCTCTGTCTCACCCCACACGCTCTCTCTCTGTCTCACCCCCACTCTCTCTCTGTCTCACCCCCATGCTCTCTCTCTGTCTCACCCCCTCTCTCTCTCTCTGTCTCACCCCCATGCTCTCTCTCTGTCTCACCCCACACTCTCTCTGTCTCACCCCACACTCTCTCTATCTCTGTCTCACCCCCCATGCTCTCTCTCTGTCTTACCCCACACTCTCTCTCTGTCTCACCCCACGCTCTCTCTGTGTCTCACCCCACTCTCTCTCTCTGTGTCTCACCCCACTCTCTCTCTGTGTCTCACCCCACTCTCTCTCTGTGTCTCACCCCACGCTCTCTCTGTGTCTCACCCCACGCTCTCTCTGTGTCTAGGAGAAGCTGGAAGATGAAGAGGAGGAAGAGCTGGAGGAGGAAGAGGAACTGGAGGAGTAGCAAGAGGAAGTGAAATGAAGCAGCTCTATATTATAGTACACATTGTATATACTACAGTATTTATATTATAGTACACATTGTTTGTACTACAGTATTTATATTATAGTATACATTGTTTACACTACAGTATTTATATTATAGTATACATTGTTTACACTACAGTATTTATATGATAGTACACATTGTTTACACTACAGTATTTATATCATAGTACACATTGTTTACACTACAGTATTTATATCATAGTACATATTGTTTACACTACAGTATTTATGTTATAGTACATATTGTTTATACTACAGTATTTATATTATAGTACACATTGTTTGTACTACAGTATTTATATTATAGTATACATTGTTTACACTACAGTATTTATATTATAGTACACATTGTTGATACTTCAGTATTTATATAACTGATTATTTAACAAATTCAATTCAATTCAGTTTATTTGTATAGCCCAGTTTCACAAATTACAAATTTGTCTCAGAGTGCTTTACAATCTGTACACATAGACATCCCTGACCCAAAACCTCACATCGGACCAGGAAAAACTCCCAAATAACCCAAACCAAACAGTAGATGGCAGCATAACGCCATTGCACCTTCTCTTCTGCTGGAACCAACGAAGAAGAAGAAGATCGTATTTAGTTTTTCCTGAACAAACGAAGAAGAGGAAGCAGCCGAAGGAGCCTCCTCTGAGCAGGGTGTGTTAGTTCTACTTTAATCTTTCAGTGTGTTGACCAACACAGAAATAAACATATTTACCGGTTATATATTATATATACATATATATACACACATATACACACATATACACACGAGTACATGAGGATCTGAGGTCTGACGGTAAGAGCCACTTCCTGTTCACGGGCTGTGTGTGTGTGTGTGTGGGTGGGGTTGGCTGTGGCTGCAGTGTGTCATGTCCCGCGTGTCTCGTTGGCAGATGTACTACTACCGCTACGACAGCGCGGAGGTGAGCTGTTGCTACAAGTACCTCATGTTCAGCTACAACATCGTCTTCTGGGTGAGTTACACACACCCGGCAGCTGGTGTTTACATTAGATAGACCACACAACAACAACAACAACAACAACATAGTGCAAGAACATTAAACATTACATTGACAATGATGTATAAGATAGACCCGGGCTCTGTCAATGAGGGTCAGGGGGACCGGGCTCTGTCCATGAGGGTCAGGGGGACCCGGGCTCTGTTCATGAGGGTCAGGGGGACCGGGCTCTGTCCATGAGGGTCAGGGGGACCCGGGCTCTGTCCATGAGGGTCAGGGGGACCCGGGCTCTGTTCCTGAGGGTCAGGGGGACCCGGGCTCTGTTCATGAGGGTTAGGGGGACCGGGCTCTGTCCATGAGGGTCAGGGGGACCGGGCTCTGTCCATGAGGGTCAGGGGGACCGGGCTCTGTCCATGAGGGTCAGGGGGACCCGGGCTCTGTTCATGAGGGTCAGGGGGACCGGGCTCTGTCCATGAGGGTCAGGGGGACCCGGGCTTTGTCCATGAGGGTCAGGGGGACCCGGGCTCTGTTCATGAGGGTCAGGGGGACCGGGCTCTGTCCATGAGGGTCAGGGGGACCGGGCTCTGTCCATGAGGGTCAGGGGGATCGGGCTCTGTTCATGAGGGTCAGGGGGACCGGGCTCTGTCCATGAGGGTCAGGGGGACCCGGGCTCTGTTCATGAGGGTCACGGGGACCCGGGCTCTGTTCATGAGGGTCACGGGGACCGGGCTCTGTCCATGAGGGTCAGGGGGACCCGGGCTCTGTTCATGAGGGTCAGGGGGACCGGGCTCTGTCCATGAGGGTCAGGGGGACCGGGCTCTGTTCATGAGGGTCAGTGGGGTGGTTTAAACACTCGATTATCTGCCGGTATACTGGTCTCTATTGGATAATAATAATAATAATGATTTTGATTTATATAGCGCTTTTCTAAGTACCCAAAGTCGCTTACAGAGTCCAGAGTCCAGTCATACACACACACACAGTCATCCCGGTGGTGGTGAGCTACATCAGTAGCCACAGCTGCCCTGGGGCAGACTGACGGAAGCGAGGCAGCCAAACTGCGCCTACGGCCCCTCCGACCACCACCAACATTCATTCACATCCATACGAACCGGGTTGAAGCTGTGTGCATGTCTTTATGATGGTGGGGGAAACCGGAGGACCCGGAGGAAACCCACGCAGGCACGGGGAGAACATGCAAACTCCACACAGAAAGGACCGGGATACGAACCCAGGACCTTCTTGCTGTGAGGTGACAGTGCTAACCACTGAGCCACCGTGCTGCCTGGATCCGACGTGTGTGTGTATATTAATGTGTGTGCGTGTGTGTATATTAATGTGTGTGTGTGTGTGTATATTAATGTGTGTGTATATTAATGTGTGTGTGTGTCAGCTGGCTGGAGTTGCCTTCATTGCTGTGGGGTTCTGGGCGTGGAGTGAGAAGGTGAGGAACTCTGTTTGTTCTCTTATTTATTTAAAATAAATAATTGAGTTCCGTGACTTCCTGTGAAGAGTTGTTAACGTGTGCGTTGTACAGGGAGTTCTGTTGGACCTGACCCAGGTGACCCGGCTGCACGGCTTCGACCCAGTCTGGTTGGTCCTGGTGGTCGGCGGCGTCACCTTCACCCTCGGCTTCGCCGGCTGTGTGGGAGCGCTGAGAGAAAACATCTGCCTGCTGAAGTTTGTACGTTAAACCGCCGTCTGCTTTAATGTGTACGTTAAACCGCCGCCTGCTGAGGCCCGTCCGTACCTCAGGATGTTCTGGCTCTGTGTCCGTCAGTTCTCGGGCGTGATCGGCTTCATCTTCGTCCTGGAGCTGACGGCGGCGGTTCTGGCCGTGGTGTTCCAGAGTCAGGTCCGAGAGTGGATCAAAGACTTCTTCTTGGCGAGCGTGAAAGGCTACCGGGACGACATCGACCTGCAGAACCTCATCGACTCTCTGCAGAGGATGGTAACCTGAAGCCGTATGACCCGGTTCCTCAACAGAACCACTGCTGTGCAGCTCAGGAACCTTTAGTTAACCCGTATGACCCGGTTCCTCAACAGAACCACTGCTGTGGAGCTCAGGAACCCAACGACTGGGATCTCAACGTGTATTTCAGCTGTAACGGAACCCGTCTCCGCACAGAGAAGTGTGGCGTTCCGTTTTCCTGCTGCATCACGGATCCTGCTGTGAGTTCACCGCTGATCAATAGATCTATATTCTGTAGATCTATATACTGTAGATCTATATTCTGTAGATCTATATTCTGTAATTCTGTAGATCTATATTCTGTAGATCCATATTCTGTAGATCTATATACTGTAGATCTATATTCTGTAGATGTATATTCTGTAAATCCATATACTTTAGATCTATAGATCTACAGTTACTTCATAGCAATGGACTCCTTGTTTCAGGACTCGGTGCTGAACACTCAGTGTGGATACGGTGTGAGAAGCCCGAAGGTGAGGTCACTTCCTGTTCTTTAAAAGTAGCTTCCTGTTTGGACAGGTGAGGGTGTGGGCAGGTTTACACACTTTAAATGTGTCTCAGAGGCTTTACAATCTACACATAGACAGCCTGACCTCTGACCTCTGACCTCACATGGATCAGGAACAACTCCCCACAGCCCTTCAGGGTAAAGGTCAGACCCCTGAGGAGAGAAGAGGAAGAGCCTCTCCAGGTGGACAGGTGTCATAGAGGTCATGTGACCAGAAGTTAAAACATTCAGTGAAGATGACAGAGTTCATGAAGAGTTCATAGTCGGCATATTCCACCATGGAGACCTGCACCCTCCATCAGGTGGAGGCGGAGTCTCAGCAGTGGGCAGAGTCTCTGCAGGGTCATGGCGTCAGACCAGCAGGTCCCATGTTCTCCTTGGTTCTGTATTCCTGAGGAACCACGGCGTCCTGAGACGGCCTCTTCTCAGACGTCTGTACCGCTCTGCAGGCCCAGACCCAGTTGACGAATCTCATCAACACTAAAGGCTGCATCGCGGCGCTGGAGGACTTGTTAGCTGGAAAGCTGTACACGGTGGCCATCGTCTTCATCGTCATCTCTCTGCTGCAGGTCTTGTCTCTCTTGGGTTCTTCGGTGTGCGTCTCCTGTCCCTCTGGTCCGTGCCTGATGTGTCTGTCTCCCTGTGATCAGATGGTGGGGATCTACTTGGCCAGGACTCTGATTTCGGACATCGAGAAAGTCAATTTCAGCTACTGAAGCCACACCCACACGGGGCGGGGCTTCTCCAGGGCGGCCGAGTGTCTTCAGATGTGCCTCCTCCTCCTCCTCCTCCTCCTTCTTCTTCAGTAACTCTGCTGCCTTTGCTTCCTGTCAGTCAGACGGTCTCCATGGCCTCCTGTTGAACGTCATGAATCTCTTTGTTGTTTCCGTCTGCACCCGACTGCCTTCACTCAAACAGCTGCTTACGGTTCAGTGCCTCCATCATCGTCATCATGTTGATCATTTCATCCTCTTCATCATCTTCTTTAGGTTGAACTGAGGTCTTCTTTTGTGGGTCCTGAGATCAGTTTACTGTGATTTACTGGAGAACAAGACAAATATCACCAATTGAAAGCAACATTGAAAAGCGTCTTTTAGAGGCGGGCTCTCCCATTGGACAGGAAGCTTCGGACCAAAGAAGAGCAGAGGACTCCTTCCACGACGAGTGACGAGGGTTGTTGGTTCTGCTGCCGGGTCAGAAACCACAGAAGAAGAATCTGGGCTCACCATGTGTTTGATTGAATATGAAGACTTTTTTTATTCTGGAGCTTTGCGTGAATAAGGTTTTGGTTTAAATGTTTTGTGAATAAACATTTGAGACGTTTGAGCCAATTAGAACAAACCAGAGAATATTCTGAATTGTTTGAGTTTTCTACTTTAACTGATTCCCTCATGTTCTGTTCCTAAACGGATGGTTTAGTGAGTTGAATGTAGTTTTGTGTTTGAGTTTTATTATAAAGACATTTAAAAAAAATATATAAATAAAAGTGATTTTCTTGCGTCTTTATATTCATTATAGTACAAATGAAGTTTAGTCTTCCAGGGTTGAGGACCTTCAGTCGGCCTCCAGGAGGACCTTCAGGAGGCCTCCAGGAGGACCTTCAGGAGGCCTTCAGGAGGACCTTCAGTCAGCCTCCAGGAGGACTTTCAGGAGGACCTTCAGGAGGTTCTGATAACCATCCCACGGCTCAGTAAGGAAAGGCAGGGCCGACCCCAGGGCTGTCTTAATGACACGCCTCTTCATGGGGTCAAGGTCTTGGGGGTCTGGTACATGGGGATCAGGATCAGCCCATGGACTGTAAGACGTGGTCTCTCTCAGCCTCCGGGGAAAGTTTATGCCAGAGTGCTGAGAGGAGACCGCTGGTCCAACCTCAGATTCAAGACCAGCATTGAGGATCTTGTTCCGGTCTTGGAGCTGTGGACCAGCTCTTTACCCCCCCAAGACTACTGGAGGGGTCCTGGGAATCCAACCGTGGAGAAGCTTTTGGACCAGGTCCCTCTGGGTTGTTGTGGGGGGTGCTGCAGGAGTATGAGGGTTAGGACTAGTTGCTACAGGCTACCCAGTCTCTGTAGACCTGCAGTAGGATGTGTGTTCATTAAGTCAGACCCGGTCTTCTTCTAGAAACAGTCTATAGTTTCAGTCTTCTTCTAGAAACAGTCTATAGTTTCAGTCTTATATAAACAGTCTATAGTTTCAGTCTTATATAAACAGTCTATAGTTTCAGTCTTATATAAACAGTCTATAGTTTCAGTCTTATATAAACAGTCTATAGTTTCAGTCTTATAGAAACAGTCTATAGTTTCAGTCTTCTTATATAAAGTCTATAGTTCCAGTCTTATATACACAGTCTATAGCCCCCCCCTCCGGGGGAAGCGCGCGGCCGGGGAGGCGGAGTCGGAAGCGCGCAGTCGGTCTGTGGTTGTGGCTCCGCGGCTCCTCTCGTCTGTCTCCGGTGGATCTTCGGCTCTTCTTTTCTTTCAGGCCGCAGGAACGCGGCGGATCTTCGGCCTCACGGACGGACGAACCCGGCGGTTGAACCCGGCTCGCTCAGCTCGGCTCTCCCTCTGCCGTGAAGAAACCCGGACGGAGGCCCGAAGCGTGCCCGTAGCCTCCCCGAGGCCTCCGGCCGGACTCCCGCGCTTCTCCCGAAAAATGGACGGATTCACCGGCAGTTTAGGTGAGCCTAGCCGCCGCGTGCGCCCCGGAGACTACCGGGCGACCTGTCCGCGCTGCGGGGGCCGGATGAGACCTGCACACGTGTCACTGCTGCCTTTATCGAGAAGACTCTGCACCGCCCCTCCGGCTCCTGAAGGGACACAAAACAAGCAGCTCTTCCAGAGATATAGACCTGGAACCGTTAGAGACCTGCAGAGATATAGACCTGGATCTACTAGAGACCTGCAGAGATATAGACCTGGATGCGTTAGAGACCTGCAGAGATATAGACCTGGATCTAGTAGAGACCTGCAGAGATATATACCTGGATCTAGTAGAGACATGTAGAGATATAGACCTGGATCTAGTAGAGACCTGCAGAGATATAAACCTGGAACCGTTAGAGACCTGCAGAGATATAAACCTGGAACCGTTAGAGACCTGCAGAGATATAGACCTGGATCTAGTAGAGACCTGCAGAGATATAGACCTGGATCTAGTAGAGACCTGCAGAGATATAGACCTGGATCTAGTAGAGACCTGCAGAGATATAGACCTGGATCTAGTAGAGACCTGCAGAGATATAGACCTGGATGTGTTAGAGACCTGCAAAGATATAGACCTGGATCTAGTAGAGACATGTAGAGATATAGACCTGGATCTAGTAGAGACCTGCAGAGATATAAACCTGGAACCGTTAGAGACCTGCAGAGATATAAACCTGGAACCGTTAGAGACCTGCAGAGATATAGACCTGGATCTAGTAGAGACCTGCAGAGATATAGACCTGGATCTAGTAGAGACCTGCAGAGATATAGACCTGGATGCGTTAGAGACCTGCAGAGATATAGAACTGGATCTAGTAGAGACCTGTAGAGATATAGACCTGGATCTAGTAGAGACCTGTAGAGATATAGACCTGGATCTAGTAGAGATATAGACCTGGATCTATTAGAGACCTGCAGAGATAAAGACCTGGATCTAGTAGAGACCTGCAGAGATGTAGACCTGGATCCGTTAGAGACCTGTAGAGATGTAGACTTGTATCTCTTAGAGACCTGCAGAGATATAGGCCATGGATTCGTTAGAGACCTGCAGAGATATAAACCTGGAACTGTTAGAGACCTGCAGATATATAGACCTGGATCTAGTAGAGACCTGCAGAGATATAGACCTGGATCTAGTAGAGACCTGTAGAGATATAGACCTGGATCCGTTAGAGACCGTATTCCGTGGTATTCCTGTTGTTGCCCTGCTGTCGTCCTGCTGCTGTCCTGTTGTTGTCCTGCTGGTGTCCTGCTGTCGTCCTGCTGGTGTCCTTCTGTTGTCCTGCTGTTGTCCTGCTGGTGTCCTGCTGCTGTCCTGCTGTTGTCCTGCTGCTGTCCTGTTGTTGTCCTGCTGGTGTCCTGCTGTCGTCCTGCTGCTGTCCTGTTGTTGTCCTGCTGCTGTCCTGTTGTTGTCCTGCTGGTGTCCTGCTGTCGTCCTGCTGCTGTCCTGTTGTTGTCCTGTTGTTGTCCTGCTGTTGTCCTGCTGGTGTCCTTCTGTTGTCCTGCTGTTGTCCTGCTGGTGTCCTGCTGTCATCCTGCTGCTGTCCTGTTGTTGTCCTGGTGTTGTCCTGGTGTGCTGTTGGTGTCCTGCTGGTGTTCTGCTGTATATTCAGAGCCAGTATCTTTGTATCTTGCTAGATGACAGCATGTCAGGAGCAAGTGTCTCAGAAGTCAACGACCGTCTCTCTGCTCTGGAGCTTCGTGTCCAGCAGCAGGAAGACGAGCTAACGGTCATGAAAGCTGCCCTTGCTGATGTCCTCCGCCGCCTCGCTGCCTCTGAAGCCTCTGCTGCCTCCTCAACCAAGAAACATGGAGGAAAAGGTGAGTTGTTCCTAGTAGGGATGCACCGATCTGATCGGCGCCGATCCATATCGGCCGATATTGCCATTATCGGTTTTGATCGGCGTTCTCAAAACGGCCGATCAAACCGATCGATCAGATGACGTCACATCTGCGAGAAATATTATCAGAGACGTTTCAATCGCGCGCCGCAACGGAGACGATGCGGCGCCGAGTGCCGCAGAGTGAGAGGGGCGGCGAGCGAGCGGCACCCCGTCCCCCGAGTTGAATCTCTGGGTCAACTCACCGACACTCACATGTCTGACCCTATAGACTGATGTTCACATGTCTGACTATAGACTGATGTTCACATGTCTGACTATAGACTGATGTTCACATGTCTGACCCTATAGACTGATGTTCACATGTCTGACCCTATAGACTGATGTTCACATGTCTGACCCTACATACTGATGTTCACATGTCTGACCTATAGACTGATGTTCACATGTCTGACCCTATAGACTGATGTTCACATGTCTGACTATAGACTGATGTTCACATGTCTGACCCTATAGACTGATGTTCACATGTCTGACCTATAGACTGATGTTCACATGTCTGACCCTATAGACTGATGTTCACATGTCTGACCCTATAGACTGATGTTCACATGTCTGACCCTATAGACTGATGTTCACATGTCTGACCCTATAGACTGATGTTCACATGTCTGACCCTATAGACTGATGTTCACATGTCTGACCCTATAGACTGATGTTCACATGTCTGACCCTATAGACTGATGTTCACATGTCTGACCCTATAGACTGATGTTCACATGTCTGACCCTATAGACTGATGTTCACATGTCTGACCCTACATACTGATGTTCACATGTCTGACCTATAGACTGATGTTCACATGTCTGACCCTATAGACTGATGTTCACATGTCTGACCCTATAGACTGATGTTCACATGTCTGACCCTATAGACTGATGCTCACATGTCTGACCCTATAGACTGATGTTCACATGTCTGACCCTACAGACTGATGTTCACATGTCTGACCTATAGACTGATGTTCACATGTCTGACCCTATAGACTGATGTTCACATGTCTGACCCTACAGACTGATGTTCACATGTCTGACTATAGACTGATGTTCACATGTCTGACCCTACAGACTGATGTTCACATGTCTGACTATAGACTGATGTTCACATGTCTGACCCTACAGACTGATGTTCACATGTCTGACCCTATAGACTGATGTTCACATGTCTGACCCTATAGACTGATGTTCACATGTCTGACTATAGACTGATGTTCACATGTCTGACTATAGACTGATGTTCACATGTCTGACTATAGACTGATGTTCACATGTCTGACCCTATAGACTGATGTTCACATGTCTGACTATAGACTGATGTTCACATGTCTGACTATAGACTGATGTTCACATGTCTGACCCTATAGACTGATGTTCACATGTCTGACCCTATAGACTGATGTTCACATGTCTGACCCTATAGACTGATGTTCACATGTCTGACTATAGACTGATGTTCACATGTCTGACCCTATAGACTGATGTTCACATGTCTGAGCCCCGACAGACTGATGTTCAGGGCACACACATACGATCAGGAGCAAACGAGGGTTTTCATAAAGTTAGCCGCTAAATTTATGAAAACCCTCGCTTGCTTCTGATCGAATGCTAACTGTTAGCAGAAGGATTTACGTGACACAACATCCGGTTTTGCAAAGTTAGCGGAAAGAGCCACGTGAAACAACATCCGTTTTTCAAAATAAGATGTCGACAAATCATACACTAACGTATACAAGTTAACAATGAACTGATTTTGTCTTTATAGATCGTTTCTGAGATTTAGCTTAAATTATGCTAACATTAAAACATGTTTACTGTACAAAGGAAGAGTTGATAAAAATAAGTCAGACTTTTATATGTTTAAAAAAAGTCCTGTATATAGATTTCCCCAAGAGTTCCAGGAAATGAATAACGCAGATTTGTCCCATACATATCTGAAATCAATCCCCTACAATAGCAATCAAACAATTTTAATGTAACAATTAGGACAGTTTTCAAAGTAAATCTGTAATGTCTTTAATGTTTGAGGTGCTTTAGATGTGTATTTCCTCATAGTCCGAGGCAATAATGCGACACAATAAATAGAATGCTTCAATTGACGCCATGATCGGTATTATGGGATCGGCAGAGACTATTTCAGTGATCGGTGATCGGTATTATCGGTGATCGGCTGACACTGATTTCAGTGATCGGTGATCGGCCCAAAAAACCTGATCGGTGCATCTCTAGTTGTAACTAACTGATGGGTTAGTCAGTATGGCCAGTGTTAAAATGAGTATGCTTCCTCCATCAGGCGGTGCTGCTCTTCGTGAAGCCTACTCAATGTCCTGTATCGCTAACGGAGGAACATCTGGGCGGAAAAGAGACTCCACCTCGGTCACCAGGAAGGAGACGATGGCGTCTGCCGCCAAGAGGTAAAATGTAGACTAACATGCGTGCCTATAAAGATTGTTTCACTTAAGAACTAGCACACCTGCAAACTTGACACTTTGCTCTTTTTTTAAATCAAATAATGTCATCCACGAGAATTGTGTAGATCCAAATAGTTTTCGTTTTGGTGGTGGTGGTGATGGTGGTGGTAGTGGGGGTCTACTGGCCTGCCGGCATTTATGAGATGGGAGTTAGACAAGGAGAGAAGGTGATGTGGCGTGTTGACAAGTGTAGGAGACGTGGCATCAAGTGTAGGAGACGTGGCGTCAAGATAGATAGATAGATAGATAGATAGATACTTTATTAATCCCCAAGGGGAAATTTGTTGACACAGTATCACCAATAAACTAAACAAACAAGAATAAAATATAAATATAAGAAAGAAACAGTGACTGTGCGTGAAGTATACAAAGTGAAATATATAAAAAAAAAAATATATATATATATATATATATATATATATATATATATATATATTAGGGCTGTCAATCGATTAAAAAAAATTTACTAATTAATCGCACATTTTGAAATTCATTAATCGCGATTAATCGCAAATATCGGGTTTTTTTCTTCTAAAGACTAGATCTTGTAAATGAAGCAGTAATCCTTCAGACAGAGTGTGTTTTAGACTCTTGTTTAATAGTATTTGTTTTTAAAGACACCTTCACACAGCTGTGTCTCAGAGAGGCTCCTCCCCTTAAAGGGCCAGCCAGGGATTTAATATTGTGGAGGATGAATAGTTTCTTCAGTGAAACATCAGATTAGTAAACAAGGTGAACTAAAGACCCCATTGGTCCTGTCATCTTTACAACTGAACAGCAACAGAACCAGAACCAGTGGCTTTGTAAACTGACTCACATTCACATGTGTCACTCTGGAGGCTGGGGGCATTTTATACATTTTACCAAAATATTTAAATTCACCTTTTAAAGTCTTTTGCATATGACACACAACCCCACGTGTTCTACCTCAAACCTTCCAGAACAATCTCATCTCTACATGAGGCTCCTCCTCCTCCTCCTCCTCCTCCTTGTGTTCTCTCTCTCTGGCTGACAGGCTGCTAATGAGCCTCACCTGGGAGGTGGGCGGGCCTTGTGGTTTACTGAGTGTTCATTGGTTGTTTTTTCACAAAATGTTGACAGACAAACGGATTGACCAATCACGGTGAAGGGTTAGTGTGACGAGTTCTCTCCGCGCCGCGTCACCGACACGTCTGTGTGTGTGTGGAGCAGCAGCAGGGGAGGGAGGAGTGAGGAGGAAACCAGATTTATTAATCCACGAGTTTAATCTGATTTCTGCTCCGTATTTTCGCGGAAAACTCAGTTTATAAAACGTAAACAGAGTCAGACACACTGCCGCGGCTTGACACTCAGAAAAGTACAAAAACATCAACAAACACCGGAAGTAAACAAAGTTGCGTTAATTGCGTTAAAATATTTTAGTGCGTTAACGCGGCCAAATTAATCGCATAGATTAACGCGTTAACGCTGACAGCCCTAATATATACATGCACAACATATATGCAAATACAGCAGTGTAAAATTAAATTAAATATAGACAGAGTGTGCAAAATGCAAAGTGTGTGTGTGTGTAGTGTAAATGAAATGTCATGTGTGAAGTGCAGATCAACATAGTGTAAGTATGAATGTGAATGTGTACAGTGATAATTATTATTATCAAGTGTAGGAGACATGACATCCAGTGTAGGAGACGTGGCATCAAGTGTAGGAGACGAGGCATCAAGTGTAGGAAATGTGTAATCAAGTGTAGGAGAAAGGAACCATACAGATAAAAAGGAAACATACAGATGTTTTTTACTTACTATTAAAGATTAATATACCAGTATTGTATTCATGTATCAAATTCTAGTATCGTGGTATCATGATATTTATGCCAGGTATCGTATCAAAGTTATAATGTTGGTATCAGGACTCCCCTAGTAGGTAGAGGCAGAACAGACTCATGGAACAGACTCAAGGAACAGACTCAAGGAACAGACTCAAGGAACAGACTCAAGGAACAGACTCATGGAACAGACTCAAGGAACAGACTCAAGGAACAGACTCAATGAAAAGAGACAAGGAACAGACTCATGGAACAGACTCAAGGAACAGACTCAAGGAACAGACTCATGGAACAGACTCATGGAACAGACTCAAGGAACAGACTCAAGGAACAGACTCAAGTAACAGACTCAAGTAACAGACTCATGGAACAGACTCAATGAAAAGACTCAATGAAAAGAGACATGGAACAGACTCAAGGAACAGACTCATGGAACAGACTCATGGAACAGACTCATGGAACAGACTCATGGAACAGACTCATGGAACAGACTCAAGGAACAGACTCAAGGAACAGACTAAAGTAACAGACTCATGGAACAGACTCATGGAACAGACTCAATGAAAAGAGACAAGGAACAGACTCATGGCTAAGCAGCACAAATGAGTCCTTGAAGGACTTGTTCAGGCCAAAAAAAGGAACTTCGTTGATCAATAACTTTAACCATATTGTGTATAATGAAAATGTGTTTGTTATCACAGATGTAGTCGGAGCGGAGGACCTATTGTTCTTAAATTTTTTATTGTTATTACCGTATCGTAATTCTTCTGACAATAACCGGCTGAATTGACACATCAATCACACTTGGTCTGGTCTCACTGGTCTGGACTCACAGCTCCTCTGAGGCGTTGCTAGAGACGTTCTGAGTTCAAACTGGTCTCTTAAGTCTCACTGTTTTTTCTTTTTAGCTCGTTGATTTCAACCTCCAGACGGTCTGCAGACCAGATCCAACTTTAATTTGCTTGAATCACTGTTTAAGTAGCAAATTGTTTGTCACAAAGCAATGTGTGTCTTAATTGTTAAAGAGAGTACGCTTTGGGTTCTGAATTGTTGTGGTATTAAGTCCTAACCATGAGTGAGAAGGGTACACAGTTAATAACTCCACAGTATAGAAATTATTAGGGATGCACCGATCTGATCGGCGCCGATCCATATCGGCCGTTATTCCCATTATCGGTTTTGATCGGTGTTCTCAAAATGGCCGATCAAACTTGGCAGATGACATACAATCTGCCAGAAAAACTATCGGAGAAGTTTCAATCGCCGCGCACCGCAACCGAGTAAATGCGCCCGGCGAGGGCCGCAGAGGTCAGAGGTCCCCGAGGGGATCCTCACCACCGAGCGGCGTCCCGTCCCCCGAGTTGAATCTCTGCAATACATCCGGTTTTGCAAAGTTAGCGGAAAGAGCCACGTGAAACAACATCCGTTTTTTCAAAATAAGATGTCGACAAATCATACACTAACATATACAAGTTAACAATGAACTGATTTTGTATCTTTATAGATCGTTTCTGATATTTATCTTAAATTATGCTAACACTAAAAATGTTACTGTACCAAAGAAGAGTTTATAAAAATAAGTCAGACTTTTGGATGTTAGAAAAAGTCCTGTATATAGATTTCCCGAAGAGTTCCAGGAGATGAATGATGCAGATGTGTTCAGGACATATCTGAAATCCCCTACACTGGCAATCAATCAATTTTAATGTATCAATTAGGACATTTTTCAAAGTAAAAGTCCTAAATGGTTAAAGAAATCTGTCATTTTTTTAATGTTTGAGGCGCTCTAGATATGCTTTCCCTCAGAGTCCCAGGCAACGACTGATGCAGATGTGTTCAGGACGTCCCTGACTTCCCCATGCCTAGCAATTAAACATATTTACTGTCGCAATTAAGAGATTTTTCAAATTAAAAGTCCTAAATGTTTAAAGAAATCAGTAATTTCTTTAATGTTTGAGGTGCTTTATCTATGTATTTCCTCATAGTCCGAGGCAATAATACACACAATAAATATATATAATAATTATATACAATAATAGAACTTCAATTGACACCGTGATCGGTATTATCGGATCGGTAGATACTGATTTCAGTGATCGGCACCAAAAAACCGGATCGGTGCATCTCTAGAAATTATGCTTGCTTTACTGTATGAAACTGTATAGCACCCATCACTAAGGCTTCTCATTTGCTGGAATGATGAAGTAGAACAGAGTATATCCAGTAGGAACACAGTAGAACCTGTAGAAACACAATACAACCAGTAGAACCTGTAGAAACACAATATAACCAGTAGAACCTGTAGAAACACAATACAACCAGTAGAACCTGTAGAAACACAATATAACCAGTAGAACCTGTAGAAACACAATACAACCAGTAGAACCTGTAGAAACACAATACAACCAGTAGAACACAGTAGAACCTGTAGAAACACAATATAACCAGTAGAACACGGTAGAACCTGTAGAAACACAATACAACCAGTAGAACACGGTATAACCTCTAGAAACACAATACAACCAGTAGAACACGGTATAACCTGTAGAAACACAATACAACCAGTAGAAACACAATATAACCAGTAGAACACAGTAGAACCTGTAGAAACACAATACAACCAGTAGAAACACAATATAACCAGTAGAACACAGTAGAACCTGTAGAAACACAATATAACCAGTAGAACCTGTAGAAACACAATATAACCAGTAGAACACAGTAGAAACTGTAGAAACACAATATAACCAGTAGAACCTGTAGAAACACAATACAACCAGTAGAACCTGTAGAACCTGTAGAAACACAATATAACCAGTAGAAACACAATACAACCAGTAGAACCTGTAGAAACACAATACAACCAGTAGAACCTGTAGAAACACAATACAACCAGTAGAACACAGTAGAACCTGTAGAAACACAATACAACCAGTAGAACACAGTAGAACCTGTAGAAACACAATACAACCCGTAGAAACACAATATAACCAGTAGAACACAGTAGAACCTGTAGAAACACAATACAGCCAGTAGAACCTGTAGAAACACAATATAACCAGTAGTACACAGTAGAACCTGTAGAAACACAATATAACCAGTAGAAACACCATATAACCAGTAGAACACAGTAGAACCTGTAGAAACACAATACAACTAGTAGAAACACCATATAACCAGTAGAACACAGTAGAACCTGTAGAAACACAATATAACCAGTAGAACACAATACAACCAGTAGAAACACAATATAACCAGTAGAACACAGTAGAACCTGTAGAAACACAATACAACCAGTAGAAACACAATATAACCAGTAGAACACAGTAGAACCTGTAGAAACACAATACAACCAGTAGAACCTGTAGAAACACAATATAACCAGTAGAACACAGTAGAACCTGTAGAAACACAATACAACCAGTAGAACCTGTAGAAACACAATACAACCAGTAGAACCTGTAGAAACACAATACAACCAGTAGAACCTGTAGAAACACAATACAACCAGTAGAACACAGTAGAACCTGTAGAAACACAATATAACCAGTAGAACACAGTAGAACCTGTAGAAACACAATACAACCCGTAGAAACACAATATAACCAGTAGAACGTAGAACTGTAGAACCTGTAGAAACACAATATAACCAGTAGAACACAGTAGAACCTGTAGAAACACAATACAACCAGTAGAAACACACTATAACCAGTAGAACACAGTAGAACCTGTAGAAACACAATACAACCAGTAGAAACACAATATAACCAGTAGAACACAGTAGAACCTGTAGAAACACAATACAACCAGTAGAAACACTATAACCAGTAGAACACAGAAACACAAAACCTGTAGAAACACAATATAACCAGTAGAACCTGTAGAAACACAATACAACCAGTAGAACACAGTAGAACCTGTAGAAACACAATACAACCAGTAGAACACAGTAGAACCTGTAGAAACACAATACAACCAGTAGAAACACAATATAACCAGTAGAACACAGTAGAACCTGTAGAAACACAATACAACCAGTAGAACCTGTAGAAACACAATATAACCAGTAGAACACAGTAGAACCTGTAGAAACACAATATAACCAGTAGAAACACCATATAACCAGTAGAACACAGTAGAACCTGTAGAAACACAATATAACCAGTAGAACACAGTAGAACCTGTAGAAACACAATACAACCAGTAGAACCTGTAGAAACACAATATAACCAGTAGAACACTGTAGAACCTGTAGAAACACAATATAACCAGTAGAACCTGTAGAAACACAATATAACCAGTAGAACCTGTAGAAACACAATATAACCAGTAGAACACTGTAGAACCTGTAGAAACACAATACAACCAGTAGAACCTGTAGAAACACAATATAACCAGTAGAACCTGTAGAAACACAATATAACCAGTAGAAACACACTATAACCTGTAGAAACACAATACAACCAGTAGAAACACAATATAACCAGTAGAACACAGTAGAACCTGTAGGAACACAATACAAGCAGTAGAACCTGTAGAAACAATATAACCAGTAGAACACAGTAGAACCTGTAGAAACACAATATAACCAGTAGAACACAGTAGAACCTGTAGAAACACAATATAACCAGTAGAACACAGTAGAACCTGTATAGCTTAGAAGTAGCTGCAGACTCTCAGTCCTGGTTTTGTTAACAGGAAGCAGACAAGAAGAAGTGGTCTTCGATAAATCCCAGTGCTTTGAATCACAGCAAAATCAGTACACGACAACTACAAGACACAGTAGAACCAGTAGAAACACAGGAGAGGTAGTAGAAACACACTAGACCCAGTCAAACCAGTAGCTTGTGGACTCACAGTCCTGGTTTTGTCCACAGTGGAACGGAGAAGAAAGAGGTCAGCAGCCAGAGGTCTCAGATGGAGGAGATCCAGGAACGTGAAGAGCCTCCTCACCCAAAGGACCCGTCCCCCTCCCCCCCCCACCCTCCTCCTCCCTCCCACCAGACCCCCCAGCACCAGAGACCAGTTCAGTCTGCTGACGGCAGTAAAGGGCACACTGCTCCCAAAAGGTTCCACTATGTTATCTGACCTCACTTCCTGCTGACGCTGCTTTGATATCGCTTAACTCCGCTGCTGAGCACTCAGTCCCACCTGTTGAGCTCAGCTACAGGTGTTCCTGATTGGCTGAACATGCCTGATCTAGCTAATCAGGAACACAAGATAAACAAGCAGGACTGTGGCCCAAGGGTCTGCTGGAGGCCTCCTGTGGTATCCTGGAGTCTCATGAGGGCCTCCTGGAGTCTCATGAGGTATCCTGGAGTCTCATGAGGTATCCTGGAGTCTCATGAGGGCCTCCTGGAGTCTCCTGAGGGCCTCCTGGAGTCTCATGAGGCCTCCTGGAGTCTCATGAGGGCCTCCTGGAGTCTCATGAGGCCTCCTGGAGTCTCCAGAGGCCTCCTGGAGTCTCATGAGGTATCCTGGAGTCTCATGAGGCCTCCTGGAGTCTCATGAGGGCCTCCTGGAGTCTCATGAGGGCCTCCTGGAGTCTCATGAGGCCTCCTGGAGTCTCATGAGGGCCTCCTGGAGTCTCATAAGGCCTCCTGGAGTCTCCAGAGGCCTCCTGGAGTCTCATGAGGTATCCTGGAGTCTCATGAGGCCTCCTGGAGTCTCATGAGGGCCTCCTGGAGTCTCCAGAGGCCTCCTGGAGTCTCATGAGGCCTCATGGAGTCTCATGAGGGCCTCATGGAGTCTCATGAGGGCCTCCTGGAGTCTCATGAGGCCTCCTGGAGTCTCATGAGGGCCTCCTGGAGTCTCCAGAGGCCTCCTGGAGTCTCATGAGGCCTCCTGGAGTCTCATGAGGGCCTCCTGGAGTCTCATGAGGGCCTCCTGGAGTCTCATGAGGGCCTCCTGGAGTCTCATGAGGCCTCCTGGAGTCTCATGAGGGCCTCCTGGAGTCTCATGAGGGCCTCCTGGAGTCTCATGAGGGCCTCCTGGAGTCTCATGAGGGCCTCCTGGAGTCTCATGAGGGCCTCCTGGAGTCTCCAGAGGCCTCCTGGAGTCTCATGAGGGCCTCCTGGAGTCTCATGAGGGCCTCCTGGAGTCTCATGAGGGCCTCCTGGAGTCTCCAGAGGCCTCCTGGAGTCTCATGAGGGCCTCCTGGAGTCTCATGAGGGCCTCCGGGAGTCTCCAGAGGTATCCTTGAGATTCTATACTATTTGCTGGTAGAAAGCTCAGGCTGAGCTGTGTTTGAACTAACAGTTCCTTCTTCTAGCTTCTTCTGGTTCTTCTTCTGGTCCTAGCTGCTCATAACTCTGATAGTAGAAAGCTTAGACTGGGCTTCCTTTTATCAAAACTACTAACTCTGAGGACCTCCTTCTCTTCCGCCTTGTCTTCACCCCCCTCCTCTTGCTCCTCCTCCAGCCTGGGGCTCGAGTTTCTGATGCATAACAGCTCACTAACCTCTTCCTCTTGTGTTCTCTGTCGGTGGAGGAAGATGTTGAAGTGTGTTTAGAGTGGTGGTAAAAGCCTGATAGAACTGGTTTATATGGCGATGTAAAACAGGAGATCTAACATCACGTCCTCAGTCATGTGACGTCGGTCCACATCTTACCTGGGTTTGGTTTGTTATTACTTCTGAAGACCAGCTGGTCACTACCACCAACCGAGAGGTCACTGGTTCACCTCATCTCACCATAGAGGTCACTGGGTCACCTCTCAAATTGATACAGAACATGTGAACTGGACCTAGGGAAGATGGCCGCCTCATATGTCATTATTATATTATTATTAAGATTATGACATGTTTAAAATATGCATGTTGCTGATGTGGAGATAAATCCAGATAAAGCTTAGTGACTTCCTCCTGATGTTGCAGAACAACTGACTGTGTGTGTGTGTGTGTGTGTGTGTGTGTGTGTGTGTGCGTGTGCTTGTGTGTTTGTTTGTGTCTGTGTGTGTGTGTGTGTGTGTCTGTGTGTGTGTGTGTGTGTGCGCGTGTGTGTGTGTGTGTGTGTGTGTGCGTGCTCCAGGGGCCTCAGTGTGAAGCGGCCCTCAGGTGTGGAGCGCTCTCAGAGCAGCACCTGGGACTCCTCGGAGGAAAACAGGAACAAAGGGCTGAAAGCTGCTTCCAGCTCCAAGCTGCTCCCCAAAGTGGTCAAGAACTCTGACAGGTATTACTACTGTCCAGTAGATGTGTGTACAGTACATACAGCTACTGGACACACGGACATATGTATATACATGTATCTTACACGTACACGTACTGTACACCGGTGTAGGAGTACTCCTGCCCAGTGACAGGGCGTGTTACTGTGATGGGTCACCCCATCATGCAATGAATCACATCACATTACATCACGTTACATCATATTACATTACATCACATTACATCATATTACATCACATTACATCATATCACATTACATCATATTACATCATATCACATTACATCATATTACATCATATTACATCATATCACATTACATTACATCATATCACATTACATCACATCATATTACATTACATCATATTACACTACATTACATCATATTACATTACATCATATTACATCACATTACATTACATCATATTACATTAACTCACATTACATCATATCACATTACATCACATTACATCACACATCACATTACATCATATTACATTACACCACAGTACATCATATTACATTACATCACATCACATTACATCATATTACATTACATCGTATTACATTACATCGTATTACACTACATTACATCATATTACATTACATCACATTACATCATATTACATTAACTCACATTACATCATATCACATTACATCACATTACATCACACATCACATTACATCATATTACATTACATCACAGTACATCATATTACATTACATCACATTACATTACATCATATTACATCACATTGCATCATATTACATCACATCAGATTTCATCATATTACATCACATGGCATTACATTACATCATATTGCATCACATTACAACATATTACATTCCATCGCATTCCATCTCATCATATTACATCACTTAACATGACATTATGTTACATCATATTACATCACATTAGATTACATCATATTACATTACATCACATCATATTACATCACATTACATTATATTACATCACATTACATCATATTACATCACATTTCATCATATTACATTACATCACATTACATTACATCACATTACATCACATCATATTACATCACATAACATCACATTACATCATATTACATTACATCATATTACATCACATCAGATTTCATCATATTACATCACATGAAATTACATTACATCATATTACATCACATTACAACATATTACATTCCATCGCATTCCATCACATTCCATCACATCATATTACATCACATCACTTAACATCACATTATGTTACAACATATTACATCACATCACATTATATTACATCATATTACATTACATCACATTATATTACATCACATTACATTATATTACATCACATTACATTACATCATATTACATCACATTACATTATATCATATTACATTACATCACATTACATCATATTACATTTCATCATATTACATTACCTCACATTACTTCATATTACATTACATCATATTACATTACATCATATTACATTACATCACATCATATTACATTACATCATATTACATCACATTTCATCATATTACATTACATCATATTACATTACATTGCATCGCATTACATCATATTACATTACATCATATTACATCACATCAGATTTCATCATATTACATCACATTACATTACATTACATCATATTACATCACATTACAACATATTACATTCCATCACATTCCATCACATCATATTACATCACATCACTTAACATCACATTATGTTACATCATATTACATCACATCACATTAGATTACATCATATTACATTACATCACATTACATCACATTATATTACATCACATTACATTACATCATATTACATCACATTACATTATATTACATCACATTACATTACATCATATTACATCACATTACATTACATCATATTACATTACATCACATTACATCATATTACATTTCATCATCTTACATTACCTGACATTACTTCATATTACATTACATCACATTACATCATATTACATTACATCACATCATATTACATTACATCATATTACATCACATTTCATCATATTACATTACATCATATTACATCACATTACATCACATCATATTACATTACATCATATTACATTAGAGTACATCACATCATATTACATTACGTCACATCACATTACATCACATCACAACATATTACATCACATTGCATCATATTACATTACATTACATCACATTACATCATATTACATCATATCACATCACATCAGATTTCATCATATTACATCACATGACATTACATTACATCATATTACATCACAACATATCACATTATATCACATTACATCACATCACATTACATCACATTACATCACATTACATTACATCACAACATATTACATCACATTACATCACATTACATTACATTACATTACATCACATTACATTACATTACATGTCATGTAGCAGACGCTTTTATCCAAAGCGACTTACAGTAAGTTCATCAACCTAGAGAACTAAGAACAATAAGAATACAGGAAGTAACATTTCCTCAACATAGTGGAACTACAGAAGAACCACAATAAGATATTTAAGAGCCACTGAGGTGATAATTTGAGTTTAATCCAGATATAGTCGGGAAATTGATTGATTGATTTGATCGTGTTGTAAATATGTTCACAACAAGTGGACTCCCGATCAAGATCAATACATCTATAAATACATTAGTAGTTAGTAGTAGATGCAAATTAAATCAAGTAAATGAATGTGTCTTCAGTCTTCCACTTCCTCTTTTCAATAAATAACTGTTTACCTGAATCTCATCAAATCAATAAAAAACTATTTAATTCTCAAAAGTAACGTTTACCTTTTGTTTTCATCTTACATCTGCTTTTTAATGTATGGTCTTTGTATTTTGAATAGATAACAATATATCTTTAAAATCTTTAATCTAAATCACAAACATTTCTGGTTTCAGACACAAAGAGCCGGTGATCAGTCACGGTAAATACTAATTATTTATTATTCATCATCATCATCATCACCATCATGTGTTACAGCCTGCAGGTGTTTTTATCAATGATACTAGTATCTATCAATACTTCTACTCTTGATGATACTAGTATCTATCAATACTTCTACTCTTGATGATACTAGTATCTCTATCAATCCTTCTACTCTTGATGATACTAGTATTTCTATCAATCCTTTAATCTAGTCATGAATGGAAGGTCTTTCCTGCTGGCTTGTCTCCTGGTCAGAGAATATAAATGAAGAGCTCGTCCATCTTCACATAGCCTCTCACACATGTTCCTGGTTACTCAGAAGAACCGCAGCAAAAGTTGAGCACTTCTTCTCTCCGTCCGACATGGACTCTATCTGGCCTCCTTCAGCTCGGTCCTCTGCACCTGAAGAACAATGACTCCTGGTTGTCATGGCGCTTCTATTGTTCTTAGTGCAGACCATTTCACACAAACAAGATCTGAGACGTCCACCGGCTCGCTGCGTCGCTGATGGACAGGAGACGTGTCCAAGAGACGGACTCAACGTTGTCATGGTCCCTGCTCCTCCTCATGGTGTTGTTGGTGTTGTTGTTTATATTGTTGTTGTTTGTGTATTTGAAGTTGAGTGACAATGTCTTTGTCTCAAACCAGCCAAAATGTCAACCCGAGAGAAAAACAGCCAAGCTGGTAAGTTATGCTGAGTCTTCAGAGCACGCTAACACTCTAGCATGCTAGCACGCTAACACGCTAACATCTGCTGAATATATGCTTCCTGTTTCTGCCCTGTCTCTCTGTCTGTGTCTCTCTCTTTCTCTGCCTTACGTCGTCAGCCTAAATCATCCGCTGATCAGGTGATGTCACACTTGTCTGTGGCTCCGCCCCCTGCTGTTGTTTACCTCCATATAAGGTGGAACAGCTTTGTTAAGCTGCCAGATGAGATAGGAATGAGCAAAAGACCAATTGGTGATCCACAGCGTCTGAAAGTAGACGTTCCGCTGGCTCCTTCAGCAGCAGCTGGTCTGGAGGAGTCCTGACCCGTTAGTCAAGTTAACGTCAACCTAACCCGACCTGATTCTGACATGATCCTGACCTGATCCTGAACCCTGACCTGATCCTGACCTGATCCTGAACCCTGACCTGATCCTGACCTGATCCTGAACCCTGACATGATCCTGAACCTGATCTGATCCTGAATCCTGACATGATCCTGAACCTGACCTGATCCTGAATCCTGACTGATCCTGACCTGATCCTGAACCCTGACTGATCCTGACCTGATCCTGACCTGATCATGAACCCTGACCTGATCCTGATCCTGAACCCTGACTGGTCCTGACCTGATCCTGAACCCTGACCTGAACCTGACCTGATCCTGAACCCTGACTGATCCTGACCTGATCATGAACCCTGACCTGATCCTGATCCTGAACCCTGACTGATCCTGATCCTGACCTGATCCTGAACCCTGACATTATTACATTACATTACATGTCATTTAGCAGACGCTTTTATCCAAAGCGACTTACAATAAGTGCATTTCAACCTAGAGTACAAACTAAGAACAACAAGAATACAGAAAGTAACATTTCTTCAACATAGTCAAACTACTAAAGTACCATAATAAGAGCCATTCAAGTGCTACTAAAGTGCAAGTCTGTGTTTAATCCAGATATAGTCTAAAGGTGCGTTTCCAGTTTCCGGCGGAAGCTGTAGAGACTTCCTGCTGTCCTGATGTCAGTGGGGAGCTGGCTCCACCAATCAGGAGCCAGGACACAAACAGTCTGATGTAGTGATGAGCTCCAGGTGACGGAGTCACAAGTCGGTTGGCTGTTGCCGAGCGGAGCGAACGTGCCGGGGTGTACGGTGTGACCACATCCAGGATGTAGACGGGGCCCGATCCGTTCAGAGCACGGTACCAAGAACCAATGTTCTGAAGAGGATGCTGCTCCACCGGTAACCATGAAGAGAGAGGAGGAGTGGAGTGGTGTGGGTGGAGGAGCGGAGTGGTGTGGGTGGAGGAGCGGAGTGGTGTGGGTGGAGGAGCGGAGTGGTGTAGGTGGAGGAGTGGAGTGGTGTGGATGGAGGAGTGGAGTGGTGTGGGTGGGTGGAGGAGTGGTGTGGGTGAACCTCTGGAGGCTGAAGACCAGTCGAGCTGCTGCATTCTGGATGAGCTGCAGAGGCCGGATGGCCTTAGCAGGTAGAGCAGCCAGGAGGGAGTTGCAGTAGTCAACATGATAGTCTGACATGATCATGAACCCTGACCTGATCCTGACATGATCCTGAAGCTGAACCCTGACTAATCCTGACCTGATTCCTGACCTGATCCTGAACCCTGACTGATTCTGACCTGATCCTGAACCCTGACCTGATCCTGACCTGATCCTGAACCCTGACCTGATCCTGAACCCTGACTGATTCTGACCTGATCCTGAACCCTGACCTGATCCTGACCTGATCCTGAACCCTGACCTGATCCTGACTTGATCCTGAACCCTGACCTGATCCTGACCTGATCCTGAACCCTGACCTGATTCTGACATGATCCTGAACCCTGACCTGATCCTGAACCCTGACCTGATCCTGACATGATCCTGAACCTGAACCCTGACTGATCCTGACCTGATCCTGAACCCTGACCTAATCCTGAATCCTGACCTGAACCTGAACCCTGACCTGATCCTGACATGATCCTGAACCTGAACCCTGACTGATCCTGACCTGATCCTGAACCCTGACCTAATCCTGAATCCTGACCTGAACCTGAACCCTGACCTGATCCTGACATGATCCTGAACCTGAACCCTGACTGATCCTGACATGATCCTGAACCCTGACCTGATCCTGACATGATCCTGAACCTGAACCCTGACCTGATCCTGACCTGATCCTGAACCCTGACATGATCCTGAACCTGAACTCTTGAACCCTGACCTGATCTGATCCTGAATCCTGACGGATCCTGACCTGATCCTGAACCCTGACCTAATCCTGAATCCTGACCTGATCCTGAACCTGAACCCTGACCTGATCGGACTGCGGGACTCAGTCCTACAGGAGAGCCTAGTACATTGATTATTCTATTAACCCCTTGACTGCATGACGGTTACATCAAAGATACCTTTGAGTTTGTTAACCAATTCAAACGAACCACAGCGCCACCTGGTGGAATGCTTTTCTCGGTAGAGGCCGATGTCCTGGACACAAACACAGAGACCCGCTTTGGGCTGGAAGCGGTACGGGACATTTGTAATCGGCAGCCGGACCCCACGAGGCCGGATGAGGCCCTCCTCACGCTTTTAGGATAAGGTCTGACTAAGAATGACTTTGAGGTGACTCAGACACATTCTACAGATTCATGGCACCGCCTCTGCCAACATCGACATGGCGGACTGGGAATGTACAGAGTTCCCTAAATGCATCCAGTTACCGAGCCTTTACATAAGATATTTAGATGATATCTTGGGATCTGGAAACATTCCAGACCTCCTTTCAACGATTTCATTGCGGTCTTCAATAATCACCGTCCGTCAATCTCTGTTCAATCTAAAACTAGAGAACATTACATTCTTGGATACGGAGGTGTTTATGGTGAACAAAGAAACGTGAGAGAGTGGTCTGGGGACCAGCCGCCATGCACCGGCACACAGATCCAGTTACCACCCCAAACACACTCAGGGGGACTAGGCACAACAGGACGCCGAGTTGGGGGCGGGGCTACAGCAGCACAGTCCCATGGAACATCAAAAGGGAGGTCCGGCAAGATGGAACCCCATCCCAGGGAGACCACCAACAGGGTACGGAACCTCGGAGTGACCACCACAAAGACCATCTCGTCCCCTTGATCACCACATTCTCCTTGACCTCCAGGAACATTAACACAAGGACCCAGGACCACTTCAAGAGGACCCAGGACCACTTCAAGAGGACCCAAAGACCACATCAAGAGGGCCCAGGACCACTTCAAGAGGACCCAGGACCACATCAAGAGGACCCAGGACCACTTCAAGAGGACCCAGGACCACTTCAAGAGGACCCAGGACCACTTCAAGAGGACCCAGGACCACTTCAAGTGGACCCAGGACCACTTCAAGAGGACCCAAAGACCACATCAAGAGGGCCCAGGACCACTTCAAGAGGACGAAAGAGGAAGAAAAACATGCGGGACATTTTAGAACCATCACATGTCTAGTGAACTCTCCCCTGAGAGACCAGGTCCCCAAACCAGGTCCCCGAGCCAGACTCCTTGGACCTGGTGTGCGTGGAATGCCGAGCTGTGCAAAGATGTGCATTGGCCAAACCCAAACCAGCTGAGTCCCCAGATTAAAACCACATGTATACATGACTGTCGGAACCAATCCAAACACAACCTGTATGAGCCCTCATGGGGCTGGAGTCGGCCCCCTGGTGGTCAGACCGGCAAAGCCTGGCAAAGGAAAGGAAGTGGATTGGGATATTACAAACATTGTACCCCCCACAGCCTGAACCACATCTAGTAGGAAACCAGCTACTCTGGCCTTACCTGTTCTCCATTGGGAGACCTCGAGGGACACCCGTCAGAACATAATAGCAGTAAATAAATAAATAAATAAATAAATACACACCCACTGGACAATAAACCAGGAATATAGTTTGTGAGCCAGAGCCAGCATACTACCCAAGGGCAGTTACAGATCTTTTATCCCCTGATCCTGAACCCTGACCAGGGTCTCTGGGGGTCTCTGAGGGACGTGATAGGGTTGTTTGGGAGTTGATCCTGATCCGATGTGAGGTCAAAGGTCAGGGATATCTTTATGTACAGATTGTAAAGCACTCGAGGTAAATTTGTAATTCAAATAAATTGAATTGAATTGGGGGTCTCTGAGGGTCTGTGCAGTCCTACAGCTTTTTACAGACCTTGTTTCAGAGCTGTGGAGCAGAAGACCTGAACGCTGCTTCTCCATGTTTAGTTCTGATTCTTGGGACCAGGAAGTAGACCTGTCCCAGACCACCTGAGGAGTCTGGATGGTTCATAAGGGAGAAGCAGGTCACACGTGTGTAGGCCCTAAACCATTCAGGGCTTCATAGACCAGTTCTTTGTTGGACAGAAAGCCAGTGCAGAGACCTGAGAACTGGACTGACATGATCCATTTCCTGGTCTTAGTGAGGACTTGGGCTGCAGCGTTCCGACTGACTGAAGATAAACGGACAAGTTCAGTCCCCTAACCCTTGATATGGTGTTCAGGCTGATTCTGTGACGGTCTTGATATGTGCAGGTCTGAATCCATAACCACGAGAACAAAAAGACAAACGACAACTACAGAAGTATAAAGACGACCACAACGAGACAGATTCAAGACGCCCACATAGAGGCCACAGGGACATGGCACGACCACAAAGACACTCAATGAAACGGAAGCTGTAGTGCGTAGTTGTGGTTGATCTCTTGGGCCGGGTCACATCTCTTGAACCTCGTATGTCTTTACCAGGCACATCAGTCCGCTGTAAAGCAGCAGGAGTATTTGTATGCTTTGATTCTACATTTATTCCCACATTTAATCTTTCTTCTCCAACACAGTTGCATGTGTTTGTGCTTCTGCCGTTTCAGAGGGGAACCACATCAAGATGTTCATGCGTGGTCGGCCCATCACCATGTTCATCCCTTCAGATGTGGACAACTACGACGACGTTCGGACCGACCTTCCTTCAGAAAGACTCAAGCTGGAATGGGTGTATCCTTCTCTCTGCACACAGGAAGCGTTATAGAAGTAAACGTAGGAACTCTTCATCCTGAGAACGGTCAGAGGACGTCGTCAAATAAACGACTGCATGTGTGGATTAGAGGTGAACGCTAAAAGGAGAGTTTTCATGTGATCTTTACACTCCTCAGTAGATCCATAGTAACGCTTCAGTAGATCCATAGTAACGCTTCAGTAGATCCATTGTAAAGCTTCAGTAGATATCCAGGTGTTTCCCAGGTGCTTCCTTGACTTCCTGTAGCTATGGTTACCGTGGCAGAGACTGCAGAGCAAATATTTATCTCCTTCCAACCGGAGAAATGGTTTACTTCATAGCGTCTGTGGTGGTTCTGTTTAACTACGAGGAACACACTCAGAGGCACTACCTGGGACACACCGACTGCGTCAAGTGGTGAGAACAACTGTGTGTGTGTGTGTGTGTGTGTGTGGACCAGGGGGGCTCTCACTGTCAGCATGCGAGCGATATATATATATAATCTGCCGTTCTCTCTGCCCAGTCTCGCTATCCATCCTGATAAGATCCGGATTGCTACAGGACAGATTGCAGGAGTGGACAAAGACGGACGGGTGAGGACACCCCTGGAGTCTCTTGTGGACACGGAGTCCAGAGGACTGACGGGGTCTCTGTGTTCTGTGTTCTGTGTTCTGTGTTCAGGCTCTGCAGCCTCAGGTCCGGGTCTGGGACAGCGTCAGTCTGTCCACGCTGCAAGTCGTGGGCTTGGGAACCTTCGAACGAGGCGTCGGCTCGCTGGCGTTCTCCAAAGCTGTGAGTGTTCCTCCTCTGTTCCTCACCAAGGTTCTCCTCTAAGGCTGAGTGTTCCTCCTCTGTTCCTCACCAAGGTTCTCCACTAAGGCTCTCCACTAAGGCTGAGTGTTCCTCACTAAGGTTCTCCTCTAAGGCTGAGTGTTCCTCACCAAGGTTCTCCTCTAAGGCTGAGTGTTCCTCACTAAGGTTCTCCTCTAAGGCTGAGTGTTCCTCACCAAGGTTCTCCTCTAAGGCTGAGTGTTCCTCACCAAGGTTCTCCTCTAAGGCTGAGTGTTCCTCACTAAGGTTCTCCTCTAAGGCTGAGTGTTCCTCACTAAGGTTCTCCTCTAAGGCTGAGTGTTCCTCACCAAGGTTCTCCTCTAAGGCTGAGTGTTCCTCACTAAGGTTCTCCTCTAAGGCTCAGTGTTCCTCACCAAGGTTCTCCTCTAAGGCTGAGTGTTCCTCACCAAGGTTCTCCTCTAAGGCTGAGTGTTTCTCACTAAGGTTCTCCTCTAAGGCTGAGTCTTCCTCACCACGGTTCTCCTCTAAGGCTGAGTGTTCCTCACCAAGGTTCTCCTCTAAGGCTGAGTGTTCCTCCTCTGTTCCTCACCAAGGTTCTCCACTAAGGCTCTCCACTAAGGCTGAGTGTTCCTCACTAAGGTTCTCCTCTAAGGCTGAGTGTTCCTCACTAAGGTTCTCCTCTAAGGCTGAGTGTTCCTCACTAAGGTTCTCCTCTAAGGCTGAGTGTTCCTCACCAAGGTTCTCCTCTAAGGCTGAGTGTTCCTCACTAAGGTTCTCCTCTAAGGCTGAGTGTTCCTCACTAAGGTTCTCCTCTAAGGCTGAGTGTTCCTCACCAAGGTTCTCCTCTAAGGCTGAGTGTTCCTCACTAAGGTTCTCCTCTAAGGCTCAGTGTTCCTCACCAAGGTTCTCCTCTAAGGCTGAGTGTTCCTCACCAAGGTTCTCCTCTAAGGCTGAGTGTTCCTCACCAAGGTTCTCCTCTAAGGCTGAGTGCTCCTCACCAAGGTTCTCCTCTAAGGCTGAGTTCTCCTCTAAGGTTGAGTGTTCCTCACTAAGGTTCTCCTCTAAGGCTGAGTGTTCCTCACCACGGTTCTCCTCTAAGGCTGAGTGTTCCTCACCACGGTTCTCCTCCCTCAGGACTCTGGTCAACACCTGAGTGTTGTCGACGACTGCAACGACCACATGTTGACCGTGTGGGATTGGCAGAAGAAGTCCAAGATCGCTGAGATCAAGGTGACCCTGAACCTCGCCTGATGTTCTCGTGTTCTTAGTGTGCTGTGTTCATGCGTATTTGTGGTTCTTCCACTGAGTGACGTGGTGTAACTGGTGTGTTCCAGAGCACCAACGAGGTGGTCCTGGCCGTGGAGTTCCACCCGACGGACCCCAACACCATTGTCACCTGTGGAAAGTCCCACATCTTCTTCTGGACCTGGTCCGGGAACTCGCTGGCCCGTAAACAGGGAATCTTTGGGGTGAGGACATTTTTTATAAAGACATTTAAATTGTATGATATATATCAAATATTCAATGTTCCCTTCACGTGAATCACAGCACTGTGTTCATCTGTTCCCAAGGCACAATGTTAGGTTTGTTTTTAGATATTGACGATCAATATTTAATTTTCATGAAATAAAATACAATGATGAATCAAAAATGTAATAACAGTAACTCCCTCTCTAAAGACAGGAGATACATATGGGAACTAGATTTGGATAGCTTCCCACCACTCAAAGCACTAACAGTGTGTAGTCCTGGTTTAACTCTGTTTTACAGTGTGTAGTCCTGGTTTAACTCTGTTTTACAGTGTGTAGTCCTGGTTTAACTCTGTTTTACAGTGTGTAGTCCTTTTTTAACTCTGTTTTACAGTGTGTAGTCCTGGTTTAACTCTGTTTTACAGTGTTTAGTCCTGGTTTAACTCTGTTTTACAGTGTGTAGTCCTGGTTTAACTCTGTTTTACAGTGTTTAGTCCTGGTTTAACTCTGTTTTACAGTGTGTAGTCCTGGTTTAACTCTGTTTTACAGTTTGTAGTTCTGGTCGAAGTCTTTTGTAAGGTTTGTAATCCTGGTCTAACTCTACAGTCTCGATCGATGGTCCTGATCTTACTCTCTAGTCCTTGTTGTAGTCTGGATCTGGTACTACTCTTTTGTTTGGGTCTCTACGTCTAATCTTTAGTCCTGGTCTAACTCTCTAGTCCCAGTCTTTAGTCCTGGACTAACTCTGATCTTGTTTCTTGGACTTTTTTCAGAAATACGAGAAGCCAAAATTCGTTCAGTGTCTGGCCTTCCTCAGCACTGGAGACATCCTGACCGGAGACTCCGGAGGGGTCCTGCTGGTCTGGACCAGGAGCTCTGCTGAGACCCCCACTGGGAAGGGACCCCGAGGTGAGAGACCTCCTCTGGTCGCTGCCAAATACTACAAAACAATGTCAAAGAAATCTGCAATTCAAATCCAAAGAAAGAAAAGGGAACAAGTTGCAAAACCAAACTGTGTTTGTGTGTGTGTGTGTGTTTAGCGTTTCAGATCAGTCGTCAGGTCAAAGGTCACGAGGGCAGTGTGTTCTGTGTGTGTGAGATGAGGAGCGGCACTCTGCTGACCGGAGGAGGGAAGGACCGAAAGGTCATCCTGTGGGACCACGAGCTGAGAGCCGACCGCGACATCGAGGTCACACACACACACACACACACACACACACACACACACACACACACACACACACACACACACACACACACACACACACACACAGACATACTACAGGCGCTCCACTGTGTGATCGCGCCCTAACCTGACTGAGGTCACATGTTTATCTCCAGGTGCCGGATCAGTACGGAACCATCAGAGCAGTGTCTGAGGGGAAGGGGGAGGAGTTTCTGGTCGGGACGTCTCGTAACTTCATCCTCAGGGGAACCTTCAATGACGGCTTCCAGGTGGAGGTCCAGGTGAGACCACATTCCGGAAGTCCATCATCGTTATTGGAATCAGGATCAATTCCAATGCACTGTGAAGGTTAGGCGTGAGAGCTGGAAATGTTTTGGTCCATAAGCTGCAGAAGAAATGCATGATGGGAAACGACTCTGCGGATGGGAGTGAGTTCTCCAAAGGTCACTTAACTTTGAAGTTGCCACTTCATCGTTTGTCATTGTAAGGAGTAAACAAGTGTTCCTGAACGTGTCCTCAGAACCAGGGCCTGGTACAGCAGTAGAGTGATGCTGTGACGGAGGGTGTTCATCATGTGACCTCCAGGTCCAAGAGTGGGATTTCTATTGATCCACTTCAGTTCTTTGAGGCCTCGACAGGTCTGAGTTTTAGGCAAACGTGAATAATCCAAGTTACTTTGTGTCATAATGGGTTCAGGGTTTCGGTAATGTTGTGAAGTCAGACTCCTATCTTTGTGTCGTGATGTGTTCAGGGACACTGAATTTTAATCCTGGGCTTTTGGTCTGGCTTGGTCTCTGGAGGGAGGAGTGGTCTGATTGGCTTTGTGGTTCGGGCTGATCCAATAGGTTTTCACTGCATGTGTTAAACTCCATGTTACTGCGATGGAGGGACTTGGTTAAGTCCTTGGCAACTAATGTTCCTGTGGCACCCCAGAGGACATGTGTCCCCCGTCTCTATCTGCACAATGACCTATGGGCTGCTGAGGACACTGTCTGTAGCCGGTGCACTTGTTGAGGGCTGAGATCTACAAAAGTACTTGACCCATATACACACTTATATATATTCAACCCTAACCCTCAGGTTGTCAAATTGCTCGATATTTGGGACTACTCAACATCTTATTTTTCATGTAATCAAATTAAAGATGGACATTAGCCTCTCTGGCTCACTTACACTTTAGTGTGTGTGTGTGTGTGTGTGTGTGTGTGTGTGTGTGTGTGTGTAGGGCCTTCAATGTGTGTTGTGATGCGTTCAGGGTCTACAGTGTGTGTTGTGGTGTGTTCAGGGTCACACAGATGAGCTGTGGGGTCTGGCCTCTCACCCGTCCAGAGGGTTGTTTCTGACGTGTGCTCAGGACCGGCTGGTCTTGGCCTGGAGCTCAGTGGACCACAGCCTCCAATGGAGCCGCACGCTAGAGGTAAGGGCACGATGGACGTTGGATGGTGGATAGAGGGATGGATGGATGTTGGATGGAGGGATGAATGTTGGATGTAGGATGGATGGATGGAGGATGGCGGACAGATGATTAACAGCTCTGTCTCTCCTTTAGGAACATGGACACTGTGCAGACTTCCATCCCAGCGGAGCCGTGGTCACCATAGGAACACACTCTGGGAAGTCAGTACTGTTGGTTATAGAACCCTAATCTCATGCTGGTCTACATAGTCCATCGTCTCATGCTGGTCTACATAGGCCATCGTATCATGCTGATGGTCTCTCTGTCTCAGGTGGTACGTTCTGGATGCGGAGACCACCGACCTGGTAGCGATCCACACCGACGGGAACGAGCAGCTGTCGTTGATGCGGTTCTCTGTCGGTGGGTGAAGTCCTCTGTTTAAAAAGCAGCTGGTCTGTTTTCATGACAACATGATGTAAGGATTGAACTACGTGACCCAGAATGCATCTCTTTTTGTGTCTGTAGATGGCAGTTTGTTGGCTATTGGGTCTCATGACAACTTTATTTACCTCTACACCGTCTCAGAGAACGGGCGCAAGTACAGCCGGTACGGGAAGTGCACGGTAAGAGTGCTTGCTGTTGTTCTTTGTTGTTGTTGTTTGTATGGGGTTAGTTGGTTCTAATTCTTATACAGGGCCCGTTTGGGCTTTCGGGAGCAGGCCTTTTACTTGACCTGGGCCATTTTGGGTGTTGGGACTGAACCATAACCCTTCAGACGAAGAAGTCAACGGCGGCTCTGGGCTCGACTCAGAGCCCGAACCCCCTGGTCCCTGTTGAACGTGTTCCTGCAGCACTCCCGCCCCCTATTGAACACATCGTAGCCCTATTGAAGATGTCCTAACCCTATTGAACACATCGTAGCCCTACTGAAGGTGTCCTAACCCTATTGAACACATCGTAGCCCTATTGAAGGTGTCCTAACCCTATTGAACACATCGTAGCCCTACTGAAGATGTCCTAACCCTATTGAACACATCGTAGCCCTACTGAAGGTGTCCTAACCCTATTGAACACATCGTAGCCCTACTGAAGGTGTCCTAACCCTATTGAACACATCGTAGCCCTATTGAAGATGTCCTAACCCTATTGAACACATCGTAGCCCTACTGAAGGTGTCCTAACCCTATTGAACACATCGTAGCCCTACTGAAGGTGTCCTAACCCTACCGAACACATCGTAGCCCTATTGAAGATGTCCTAACCCTATTGAACACATCGTAGCCCTACTGAAGATGTCCTAACCCTATTGAACACATCGTAGCCCTACTGAAGGTGTCCTAACCCTATTGAACACATCGTAGCCCTACTGAAGGTGTCCTAACCCTATTGAACACATCGTAGCCCTATTGAAGATGTCCTAACCCTATTGAACACATCGTAGCCCTACTGAAGGTGTCCTAACCCTATTGAACACATCGTAGCCCTACTGAAGGTGTCCTAACCCTACCGAACACATCTTGAGTGTGCATTTCTACCTGTGAGGCGAGACTACTGACTTCTTGGATCCTGCTAAGTATCTTCTTTAAATAAATTGTATCTGCTAAGTTACTGTTTTTGTTGTTAAAGCTGCTAGTTCTGTACCGTTTTAGGATTTATTTTGGTAGAGAGTTGTTTGATGTCACCTGAATCTTCAGTGATTGGGGGAGTGATCAGCACCTGGTTTCAATAGTGTCATTTGAATACCAATGGCCAAGGGGCCAACGGCTGGAGGTAATTAGCATCAACTTAGGTCCATAACCCGATCGGGTCTTTAGCATCAGCGTGGGTGGCGGAGTATTACACCATCTTGTGAATATGTGTGTGTTTTCCATAGCTGTGCTTATTTCTACTCGTAGTTACTATAGGACTCGTTCTTTTGTGTACCGGAGCCCCTCTGTTCTCCTTCCTACCCGTCTTCCTCTCACCCAGCACCTTGTGGGAGGAGCCTCTGGACCTGTCAGTCAGACAAGAGACCGACTTCATCTCTGGCTTCGCTGTGGAGCAGTCGCTCTACTTCCTGCTCTCACGAGACCTGGACCAGACAACACGTCCACCGGCTGCTCTCTCCTCGGCCTTCTCCTTCAGTCACACACCCAGACCCTCTGATCCAGGCCCCCTGGTCCAGACCCTCTGGTCCAGGCCCCCTGGTCTAGACCCTCTGGTCCAGACCCTCTGGTCCAGACCCTCTGGTCAGGGTGGAGCTACAGGTTTACTCATCTCCCCCTAATGGTGTTTCTCTCTCTAACCTGTCCACTCTTGACCCCACTGACCTTGAGTTCCATGCGGCGACGGTCCCTCGTCCGGTTCTAGATGGTGGTTCTCTACCGTCTTCCTGGTTCTTTGGGAGACTTCTTGAGGAGCTGGACGTCCTCCTGTCCAACTTCTTGGAACACGCCCCCCCACTCATCCTTCTGGTGACTTCCATCCAGACTGAAGTCATGTGATCTTTTACTCTTACTGTCTTCCTTTGACCTCTCACTCAGGCCCCCCTCCTACTCACAAAGACAGCAACCACCTTGACTCCATGTCCACTAGAAGCTGCTCAACCTCTAACCCCACCTTGACTACATGTCCACTAGAAGCTGCTCAACCTCTAACCCCACCTTGACTACATGTCCACTAGAAGCTGCTTAACCTCTAACCCAGCCTCATCTGGCCTCTCCTCTGTCCTCTCCTCATCTCCTCTCCTCCTTCTCCCCTCTATCTCTGCAGCCAGAAGCTCTTTCTACCTGACGACAACATGCAGTCTTCCTTCTCTAACCCCCAAAAACTCTTCTCTATCTTTTCCTACCTCCTTGATCCCCCCTGTCCCCCTCCTCTCCTGAAGAAACCACCTCCACCCGTCTGAAGTCAGCCACTACAGGCCGGTCTCTTTGAGGGGTTCCTCAGGGCTCCGTCCTGGGTCCCCTCCTCTTCCTCTCACTGTGGGGTCCCTCAGGGCTCCGTCCTGGGTCCCCTCCTCTTCCTCTCACCGTGGGGTTCCTCAAGGCTCCGTCCTGGGTCCCCTCCTCTTCCTCTCACCGTGGGGTTCCTCAAGGCTCCGTCCTGGGTCCCCTCCTCTTCCTCTCACCGTGGGGTTCCTCAAGGCTCCGTCCTGGGTCCCATCCTCTTCCTCTCACTGTGGGGTTCCTCAAGGCTCCGTCCTGGGTCCCCTCCTCTTCTCTCTGTCATTCGTTCGCATGTCTTCTCCTACCGTCGCCATGCCGATGACACCCACCTGATCTTCTCGTTCCCACCGGCTGAAACACAGGTAGCAGAATCTCTGCCTGTCTGAGCGACATCTCTCAGTGGATGTCTGCACACCACCTGAAGATCAACCCTGACAAGACCGAGCTCCTGTTCCTTCCAGGGAAAGGTTCCCCCACCCACGACCTGACCACCACCTCCACCTGCTCTGTGTTGGCCCCTACCCTGACTGCCAGGAGCCTCGGGGTGACGCTAGACAGTCAACTCTCCCTGACGGCCAACATCGCTGCGACAGCGTTCCTGTAGGTACATGCTGCACAACATCTGGAGAATACGGCCTCTTCTTACTTCTGGCTGGTCTACCGGCTAAGGCCATCGGCCTCTGCAGCTCAGCCACAATGCTGCTGCTCGACTGGTCTTCAGCCTGACTCCACTCCGCTCCTCCACCCACACCACTCCGCTCCTCCGCCCTCTCCATGGTTCCCGGTGGAGCAGCATCCTCTTCAGAACATTGGTTCTGGCGTACCGTACTCTGAACGGATCGGGCCCCATCTACATCCTGGATGTGGTCACACCGTACACCCCGGCACGTTCGCTCCGCTCGGCAACAGCCAACCGACTTGTGACTCCGTCACCTGGAGCTCATCACTACATCAGACTGTCCTGGCTCGTGATTGGTGGAGCCAGCTCCCCACTGACACCAGGACAGCAGGAAGTCTCTACATCTTCACCGGAAACTGAAAACGCACCTTTTCCGACTATATCTGGATTAAACACAGACTTGCACTTTAGTAGCACTTGAATGGCTCTTATTGTGGTACTTTTGTAGTTTGATTATGGAAATGTTACTTTCTGTATTCTTGTTGTTCTTAGTTTGTACTCACCGGAAACTGAAGACGCATCTCCAGACTATATCTGGAATAAAATCAGATTATTACTTCAGTGGCTCTTACTTATGGTATTACTCGTGGTATTACTTGTGGTATTTTCGTAGTTTGACTTTCTTGGAGAAACGTTACTTCCTGTATTCTTGTTGTTAGTTCTCTAGGTTGAACTTATTGTAAGTCGCTTTGGATAAAAGCGTCTGCTACATGACGTGATGTAAAAATACCACAATTCACTCAAGGTAAAACCGAATCAGTTGTGTTTCATGACTGTTTTAATGAGAGACCTGCATGTTTTCACAGGGCCATTCCAGCTACATCACACACCTGGACTGGTCACCTGACAACAACTTCATCATGTCCAACTCTGGAGACTACGAGATCCTCTATTGTGAGTACTGGGATACCTTCTGTAACATGCTCCAGTTGCTACGGGAGTCTCCACTAACACGATTCAATTCTTTTGATTTTGTATAGCCCAATATAACATGACAAATTTGCCTCAGAGGACTTTACAATCTGTACACATAGACATCCCTGACCTTTGACTTTTGACCTGATCGGGTCAGGAAGAACTCTTAAACAACCCTTCAGGGGGAAAAGGGAAGAAACCTTGAGGAGAGAGCAGAGGAGGATCCTCTCCAAGTAGACAGGTGTCATAGAGGTGTCATAGATGAACAATAGATGTTCCCTGAGCCACTCCCCTCTGCAGCTGAGCCCAACCACGCCTGCTCACTCTTGTGTCGTTGTGTTGTGCACTCACAGTTGTTTGTTTTCAGGGGATGTTCCAAACGGTTGTAAACTGATCAGAAATCGTTCCGAGTGTAAAGACATTGACTGGGCGACCTACACCTGCGTACTGGGATACCACGTGTTCGGTAAGTACGCCTGAAGCACACTCAAGACACTTAGAACACCTGTACACCTGGTAAACTTAATGCACATAGTACTCCTACTACACTTAGTGCACCTGCAAACCTAGTACCCCTGTGCACCTACTACACTTAGTGCACATGTATACCTACTAAAACTGCTGCATTTGCAGGCATAGTACAATGTATTTAAACTTTTGCAACTCTGCGATAAATAATTCAACAGAAACGAGAGCTGCATATTTAAACATGTGACTTACCTTTTGTATCCTTGTTGAGGTCAGGTACCCATACTCGTTCCATGAGTTAGTGCTAATGTGTGCGTGTGGTAGGTGTGTGGCCGGAGGGTTCGGATGGCACCGACATCAACGCTCTGATCAGATCTCACAACAGGAAGGTGATCGCTCTGGCTGACGACTTCTGTAAAGTTCACCTGTTTGCCTACCCATGCTCCACCCCCAAGGTGAGACCCACACCTTTCTAACAACATGTACTGAATTCATGAAGTCTGGCAGGTAGAGAGTCCAAAAGGCACACACATGATTATCTGAGAGTAATTAAAGTATAAAGGTTTTCAGTTACACTCAGTTGTTCTAGTTGTACTGGGTTCTAGCTGTACTGGGCTCTAGTTGTACTGGGTTCTAGTTGTACTGGGCTCTAGTTGTACTGGGCTCTAGTTGTACTGGTTAATTACTTCAAATGAAAACACATTACTCTGCGTTTCACTGCTCCAAAGAACATTTGCTAACAGAAAACTGATCAGGCGATCAATAATGTGTTTGATGTTCCAGGCTCCCAGCCATAAGTACAGCGCCCACAGCAGTCATGTGACCAACGTCAGCTTCCTGTACAATGACAGTCACCTGATCTCGACTGGGGGGAAGGACACCAGCATCATGCAGTGGCGTTTGGTGGAAAAGTCTTCGCTCTCTCTCACCGACGGGCTCCTCTCTAACTCCGCCCCCCATCGGGGGGACCCCGTCTTCGCCCTCCCTTCTCCTGCAGTAGCCCCGCCTACACAAGACCACGGCCTTCCTCCGACAACCAATGGAACCCAGGAGCCCTGCCCAGACTCCGTGTCCCCTACAAAGGAAGCTCCGCCTACATCTGTGTTAACTCCGCCCCATTCTGTGTCTACCTCGCCCCCCTCAGACAGCACGGTGAGTCTGAAGGACAGCCTGGAGCCGAGCGACGACACGGTCACGCCCAGCGACGAGGGGCTGCCCCCCCTCCCCCCTTCCTCGTAGACAGGCAGCATCTCGGTGTGAATGTGGCTGCAGCTGTATGTGTGTGTGTGCGCACGAGGCCGAGTCGTACACCTGGTGAGGGCGCTTTACAAAGACATGTGTTCGCCCCTCACTTTGTGTTGGACCTTTTATATTTGGGGTTCAGACTTAGTCTTACGGTTGGAATCAGGTTCACATTTCGTGAGTGTATGTGAGGCTTCGGCATGTAGCTAGTCCTGGGTAGTGCGAGTCCATAGCATAGATACATGACTCGGATGAAATGCATATTGATATCATTCAATGTGACGGACACTATGTCCATCCAGGAAGAGAATCTTCATGTTCCTAATGTTCTGCTGAGATCAGTCAGCAGACGTCCAACGTCTCCATTCAACGTCTGCTGAAGTTCGACTTAATGTGAAAAAATAGAATCAAGAATTGTCGGTGGTCCAGGTATAGCGGTCGCCTTTAGGGGCTCTGCGCGGCCAATGAGGGTCTCTGGAAGTATATGCGTCCTGAAGTGTGTTGGGACTCCAATCTGTGGCTCCAGTGTCGCATGTTTCCTTTCACCAGTCAGCTGTTCAATACACTTCCCTTCACTTTCATCTAATGTCACAGCGTGAAACACCTGGGGTCTGATTTACCTGAGGGAAGACTGGAAGAGGAGCCGTAACTGGCACATCTGGACAGCTACTCTGGGAAATGTGAAGTTTGAAAAGCTCACGTGGTCACATCTTCTCCTTGTCTGGGTTAAGGGGTAGGGGTAGGAGTTGAGGGGTATGGGGTAGGGGGTAGGAGTTAGGGGGTAGGGGTTAGGGGCAGCAGAGAGCAGATGACAGGAACAGGTGTGACAGGTGACCATCGGGTAACTTTTTATCCAATGAGACGAGAGCTGTTGAACAAGAAGTGAACCTGCAACTCCTAAACGTCTTTTAAAAACGAGATGTTTTTAAAATCTTTGGATATAAAAAACTGAATAACGATGTTTTATTTGTGTCTTCATAAAGAAAAATAATTGTAACAATGATTGATTGTGAGTTCCTAATACATATTGATCAAAGCTACCATGTCCAATGAGCTGCACAACGTAAAGTCCAATCACTTAATTGGCTATTATTTACTTGATTACAATAATGAAATATGAATGGAAAGCTTCTGACTGTTTCACAATAAAAGCCCTCCAGGGAGAAGACCTTCATGTAAATCATCCCAGATATATGAACTCCACAGGGTGAACCAGAGTCAACCTCCATTCCCAGGGTGAATTTCACTAGCAGAGCACCCATTCGGTTGTCTTGTCCAGGCTCCCATCTCTAACCTCTGACCTTTTGAAGGAGGGTCAAGAGGTGTAAACAGACTCACCCTCCAGAGTAAAGACTGACTCATCGTCTGGAGGGGATCAGTTTGTATATACTGCAGATATCTGTATATTTCTGTTCATCAGGGGCAGCAGCTCCTCAGCTACACTGTAGAAATCCCATTTAATGCTCACATCTCTCAGCCAATCAGCTCACAGGAACCCCATAAACACCTCTCCCTGATTGGCTGGATTCAGTGCCTCGCTGAATGACTGCTGATGTTTGTTTGTATTGTTCTGGACCATTTCTTTTCAAAATGTAATCTAAATGTCATGATGGCGTCACTGGGTATCGGGCTCTCGAAGGGGGGGGGGGGGGGTCATGAGTGTTGTTGCCGTGGTAAACTCTTCATCTTGTCTCTGAAGAGACAGTGTGGTATCTTGGGTCTCACTGGAGGGGCTGTGCCAGAGGGGGGTATGCTAGGGGGCTGTGCCAAAGTGTGTGTGTGTGTGGGGGGGTTATGGTAGGGTGGGGGTATCCTAGATGGGCTGTGCCAGAGGGGAGGGGGTTATGGTAGGGTGGGGGTATGCTAGGGGGCTGTGCCAGAGGGGGAGGGGGGTTATGGTAGGGTGGGGGTATGCTAGAGAGGGGGGGGGTATTAGAGGGCCAGGGTCAGAAGGTTATGGATTCAAGTGTTTGTTTATTTCAGTTTTCAGTAACGACGTTGAAACCCATGATGATGATGATGATGATGTTTATGTGACTGTTTTGAGCCAATGTCGTCTTCTGTGATGCATTCCTGTCCGACGACAGACTGTACGGAAGATTTAAAAGAAAAATGCAAATAAATGTTTTCGAAACACCTCTAGCATCCTTCCTGTTGCTGTTTCCATGGCGATGTGGAGGTACAAATGAATTCAGTCTACAGGCTATGGCCTTCAGATGTCACTGTAAATACATTATTCATTTTAATATAGCCTAAAAACACAAACTACCATCTCCCCTCAAAGAGCTTTACAATCTGTACACATACAACATCCCTGACCTTTGACCTCAAATCGGATCAGGAAAAACTGCCCATAAATGTAAAAAGCACTTTCAGGGGAAAGAAAAGGTAAGAAACCTTCAGGAGAGAACAGAGGAGGAACAATAGAGGTCATTACATTACATTACATGTCATTTAGCAGACGCTTTTATCCAAAGCGACTTACAATAAGTGCATTTCAACCTAGAGTACAAACTAAGAACAACAAGAATACAGAAAGTAACATTTCCTCAACATAGTCAAACTACAAAAGTACCACAATAAGAGCCATTCAAGTGCTACCAAAGTGCAAGTCTGTGATTAATCCAGATATAGTTGGAAAAGGTGCGTTTTCAGTTTTCGGCGGAAGATGTAGAGACTTTCTGCTGTCTTGATGTCAGTGGGGAGCTGGTTCCACCACTGAGGAGCCAGGACAGCAAACAGTCTGGATTTCGAGTGGTTAGCTCGAGGTGACGGAGTCACAAGTCGGTTGGCTGTTGCCGAGCGGAGCGAACGTGCCGGGGTGTACGGTGTGACCACATCCCGGATGTAGACGGGGCCCGATCCGTTCAGAGCACGGTACACCAGAACCAATGTTCTGAAGAGGATGCGGGCCACCACCGGTAGCCATGAAGAGAGCGGAGGAGCGGAGTGGTGTGGGTGAACCTCGGGAGGCTGAAGACCAGTCGAGCTGCTGCATTCTGGATGAGCTGCAGAGGCCGGATGGCCTTAGCAGGTAGAGCAGCCAGGAGGGAGTTGCAGTAGTCGAGGCGCGAAATGACCAGAGCCTGGACCAGAACCTGCGCTGCCTTCTGGGTAAGAAGAGGTCGTATTCTCCTGATGTTGTGCAGCATGTACCTACAGGAACGCGATGTCACAGCGATGTTGGCCGTCAGGGAGAGTTGACTGTCTAGCGTCACCCCGAGGCTCCTGGCAGTCAGGGTAGGGGCCAACACGGAGCTGTTGAAGGTGGTGGTCAGGTCGTGAGTGGGGGAACCTTTCCCTGGTAGGAACAGGAGCTCGGTCTTGTCAGGGTTGATCTTCAGGTGGTGTGCAGACATCCACTGAGAGATGTCAGTCAGGCAGGCAGAGATTCGCGCCGCCACCTGTGTTTCGGACGGTGGGAACGAGAAGATCAGTTGGGTGTCATCGGCATAGCTGTGGTAGGAGAAGCCATGCGAACGAATGACAGAGCCGAGAGAATTGGTGTACAGAGAGAAGAGGAGGGGACCCAGGACGGAGCCTTGAGGAACCCCACAGTGAGAGGAAGAGGAGGGGACCCAGGACGGAGCCTTGAGGAACCCCACAGTGAGAAGAAGAGGAGGGGACCCAGGACGGAGCCTTGAGGAACCCCAGTAGTGAGAGGACAAGGATCAGATACAGATCCTCTCCAAGTTACCCGGTCAGTCGGTCGGTGAGGTAGGAAGAGAAAAGAGCGAGTGCTGTGCCTGAGATCCCCAGGTCCTGAAGAGAAGAGAGAAGGATCTGGTGGTTCACGGTGTCAAATGCAGCAGAAAGGTCTAGAAGGATAAGGACAGAGGAGAGAGAGGCTGCTCTAGCAGAGTGAAGCTGCTCAGAGACAGCAAGGAGGGCAGTCTGTTGAGTGGCCGGCCTTGAATCCAGACTGGTGGGGGTCAAGAAGGTTGTTGCTGTGGAGATAGGAGGACACTTGGTTAAAGATAGCTCGCTCCAGAGTTTTGGAAAGAAAGGAAAGAAGAGAGACCGGTCTGTAGTTGCTGACTTCAGACGGGTCAAGCGTGGGTTTCTTCAGGAGAGGGTTGACTCTTGCCTCCTTCAGAGAGTTGGGGAAACAGCCAGTTGAGAGGGAGCTGTTAATAAGATGGGTGAGAAAGGCCAGAAGGTCAGGAGCAACAGCCTGAAGGATGTGAGACGGGATGGGGTCAAGGGCGCAGGTGGTCGGTCGAGCAGAGGTCACCAAGCTAAGAACTTGACTGGGAGACAAAGGGGTAAACGAGGAAAGAGAGGGGGATGAAGGAGTTGGTGTAGGTGAAGTGATAGAGGATGGATTAGTAAAGGAGGAGCGTATGTCGTCTATCTTGTTTGTAAAGTAGTCGACAAAGTGGCTCGGCAAAAGGGAGGAAGGAGGAGGGGGACTCGGGGATCAAGGAGGTTGGAAAAGATAGAGAAGAGTTTTTTGGGGTTAGAGAAGGAAGACTGAATTTTGGTCAGGTAGAAAGAGCTTTTGGCTGCAGAGATAGAGGCAGAGAAGGAGGAGAGAAGAGATTGATAGCAGAGCAGGTCTTCCGCTTGATTCGATTTGCGCCATTTCCTTTCCGTCGCTCGCAAGTTGGCTCTCTCGGCACGCACCGAGTCGGACAACCAGGGAGCCGGAGAGGATTTGCAAACCTGTCGCGTCTTAATAGGACAAAGCGAATCAAGAGATGAAGACAGGGACAAGAGGAGAGTGTCTGCGGCAGAGTTAGGCTGCATGAGTGAGAAGGAGTCAGTTGAGGGGAGAGCAGATAGGACAGAGGAGGCCAGAGAGGAGGGACAGAGGGTGCGAATGTTGCGGTGTACAGGTACAGAGTCTGTGGATACGGGTGGGTTATCAGTACCAGAGAGAGAGAGAGAGTAAGAGATGAAGTAGTGGTCAGAGACATGCAGAGGAGTTACAGTGAGGTTAGAGGTAGAGCAGTCTCTAGTGAAAATGTAATTAAGGTGGTTGCCAGCTTTGTGAGCAGGAGGGGAGGGACTAAGTGAGAGGTTAAAGGAAGACAGTAAGAGTAAGAGATCACATGACTTCTCAGTCTGGATGTTCAAGTCACCCAGAAGTGTATCGTAAACGTCCATAAGGAGAGAGGAGATAGGAGCTCAGTGTATCCTAAACGTCCATAAGGAGAGAGGAGAGGAGCTCAGTGTATCCTAAACATCCATAAGGAGAGAGGAGCTCAGTGTATCCTAAACGTCCATAAGGAGAGAGGAGATAGGAGCTCAGTGTATCCTAAACGTCCATAAGGAGAGAGGAGAGGAGCTCAGTGTATCCTAAACATCCATAAGGAGAGAGGAGCTCAGTGTATCCTAAACGTCCATAAGGAGAGAGGAGAGAGGAGCTCAGTGTATCCTAAACGTCCATAAGGAGAGAGGAGATAGGAGCTCAGTGTATCCTAAACGTCCATAAGGAGAGAGGAGAGAGGAGAGAAGAGCTCAGTGTATCCTAAACGTCCATAAGGAGAGAGGAGAGGAGAGAGGCGCTCAGTGTATCCTAAACATCCATAAGGAGAGAGGAGAGAGGAGCTCAGTGCATCCTAAACATCCATAAGGAGATAGGAGAGAGGAGAGAGGAGCTCAGTGTATCCTAAACGTCCATAAGGAGATAGGAGAGAGGAGAGAGGAGCTCAGTGTATCCTAAACATCCATAAGGAGAGAGGAGCTCAGTGTATCGTAAACGTCCATAAGGAGAGAGGAGATAGGAGCTCAGTGTATCCTAAACGTCCATAAGGAGAGAGGAGAGGAGCTCAGTGTATCCTAAACATCCATAAGGAGAGAGGAGCTCAGTGTATCCTAAACGTCCATAAGGAGAGAGGAGATAGGAGCTCAGTGTATCCTAAACGTCCATAAGGAGAGAGGAGAGGAGCTCAGTGTATCCTAAACATCCATAAGGAGAGAGGAGCTCAGTGTATCCTAAACGTCCATAAGGAGAGAGGAGAGAGGAGCTCAGTGTATCCTAAACGTCCATAAGGAGAGAGGAGATAGGAGCTCAGTGTATCCTAAACGTCCATAAGGAGAGAGGAGAGAGGAGAGAAGAGCTCAGTGTATCCTAAACGTCCATAAGGAGAGAGGAGAGGAGAGAGGCGCTCAGTGTATCCTAAACATCCATAAGGAGAGAGGAGAGAGGAGCTCAGTGCATCCTAAACATCCATAAGGAGATAGGAGAGAGGAGAGAGGAGCTCAGTGTATCCTAAACGTCCATAAGGAGATAGGAGAGAGGAGAGAGGAGCTCAGTGTATCCTAAACGTCCATAAGGAGAGAGGAGAGGAGAGAGGAGCTCAGTGTATCCTAAACATCCATAAGGAGAGAGGAGAGAGAAGCTCAGTGTATCCTAACGTCCATAAGGAGAGAGGAGAGGAGAGAGGAGCTCAGTGTATCCTAAACGTCCATAAGGAGAGAGGAGAGGAACTCAGTGCATCCTAAGCGTCCATAAGGAGAGGAGAGAGGAGCTCAGTGTATCCTAAGCGTCCATAAGGAGAGAGGAGAGAGGAGCTCAGTGTATCCTAAGCATCCATAAGGAGAGAGGAGGGAGGAGCTCAGTGTATCCTAGCGTCCATAAGGAGAGAGGAGAGAGGAGCTCAGTGTATCCTAAGCGTCCATAAGGAGAGAGGAGGGAGGAGCTCAGTGTATCCTAGCGTCCATAAGGAGAGAGGAGAGAGGAGCTCAGTGTATCCTAAGCGTCCATAAGGAGAGAGGAGAGAGGAACTCAGTGTATCCTAGCGTCCATAAGGAGAGAGGAGAGAGGAGCTCAGTGCATCCTAAGCGTCCCCCAGCAGCTCTCAGCCTCTAACACAGGGGTCGAGAACCTGTCGCTCGCGAGTCATATCTGGCTCTTCCGGTAACGGCATATGGCTCCCAGACAATTTTTAGTTAAAATAATCTCCGCCCGCCCACATGTAATTTTCTTTATCGCGCCAGATTACAGCAGAAGTAATTTAAGTTCCCCTTTCTTAAAGACGTCTTTGTTCTTTTATTAAACAAACTAAACAACCGTCATTTCTGTCTCTACGTGTCACGTTAACGCTTCTCGAGCTCCGATGCCGCGTCTGCGCGCATCGGGCGGAGCAAAGAGAAAGTCACCTGCCCCCCCCCGTAGCATCATGCAGCACCAGAAGTCGCATTAAAAGCAAGACATATTTAATGTATTATATGTTAAAAATACTATATGGCTCTCAATATATTTAGAAATATTTGTCCTTTATGGCTCTCCCAGTCAAAAAGGTTCCTGACCCCTGCTCTAGCAGCATGTCTGGGGGCTGAGGCCGCCCTCTAGTGGGGCAATGTGGTACGACAAGCTCCTCTGTCTGTACTTGTTTACTTTATCTGCTGATACTCTAACTCTATGAAGCTGGAAGTACTTTTGTACTTTCACTTGAACCAAAAAGCTTTAGAATCCTCCTGGACACGTGACGCACTCAGGAGGTTATGTGAACACTGACACAGGAGTCAAAGTCCAGAGAGACCTCCTTCACTTTATTTGCACAGCATGTTTTTACGATAGTATTTCCTGCGCCTTAATGTCATCAAGCATTGCAGTTGTCGCTATGGCAACAGGTCCATCCAGGTTTAGAGCAGTTGTCCGTGGTAGTGCAACCCTTCTCTCCGTTATCTGCAACAGTGATCAGCAAACTCATCGTCAGAGCCTCAACACATACCAGAGAAGATTAATAATAAGACTTTTATTTTCCAACTCATAGTGTTTTACAGAGATGTCACTCTAAATAGAGGTCTAGAGGTCATTGTATCTCAATGGGACCGACCTGTTTAAATAACGGCTTAAATAAAAAATAAAAAAAGTATTTATTGTCCTGATCTACTGGACCGACATTATAATCCTTAAATCTTCATTAAAATTCCACACAAAGATCTTTAAAATCCAGATTTCCACTCACTTCTGGTGTAGCAGGCCTGTTGGACCGGGCCACTGCAATGCAGTTGAAGGTTGTTGACCACCAGGAAGTCCTGACCGTAACACTGGAGGTCAAACTTCTGAGCTGCAACACAAACACAGAGCATCTCATGTGAGACCCGGCTTCTTCACGGATAGACGTCGCACGAGTCCCGTGAGAATTAAGTGGATGATCCTAAAGTCAAGATCGACACATTTTTTAAGTTATGAATTCGTAAACCAAACCTGTTAGCTGTCCACAAAGCACTGTGATGGTACCTTTAGTTGAAATGTGTGAGTGTGATGCTACCTTTAGTTTGAATAGAGGTGATGGTACCTTTAGTTTGAATAGAGGTGATGGTACCTTTAGTTGAAATAGAGGTGATGGTACCTTTAGTTTGAATAGAGGTGATGGTACCTTTAGTTTGAATAGAGGTGATGGTATCTTTAGTTGAAATAGAGGTGATGGTACCTGAACACAGTGGCAGCAGCAGCAGCAGCAGCAGCATGTAACCCTTCATTTCTGGTCTTTTGTTAATACAACTCAACAAGCAGCAAAACTAAGAAGAAAAAGAAGAGCGTGACTTTTATCCTCCAGTGACACCGACCAAAGTGAGCTGACGTCTGTTTGTTCACAACTTGTTCAAATAACCAACAGGTTGAATCTCAGTCAGGTTGCCTGCTCTCTGGACCCTGGAGTCGAGCGCCGGTCCCTCTGCCAACGCGTCTATTGATTGGAGCGAGTGAATGAAGGTGGAGCTCGGCAATAATCTCTAGGTTTCTGAAAGTTGTTCTAAAGTCCTGAAATGTGTCCGCGTTCCTATCATGGCTGAGAAGGGCCAGGAGTGTTGACATCAGGACAGCAGGAAGTCTCTACATCTTCACTCAAGAAGTTTCAGCTCTTCTTGTTTTATGTCTTGAAGACATCTTGAAGTCCGGTGAGCTGGTTGGTCTCTTCTGAAGAATTATAATAATTATTAATAATAATATATAATGAGGATCATCTGCAGAACAATAAATATAAATATTAGATGTCTGTCATCTAAAGCTGTACAATACTCTGGTACAATTTCAATTCAGTTTATTTGTAGAGCCCAATTTCACAGATTAAAAAATTATCTCGGCGTGCTTTACAATCTGTACACATAGACATCCCTAACCTTTGACCTCTGACCTCACATGGATCAGGAACAACTCCCCGCAGCCCTTCTGGGTGAAGGTCAGACCCCTGAGGAGAGAAGAGGAGGAGCCTCTCCAGGTGGACAGGTGTCATAGAGGTCATGTGACCAGAAGACACATTAGAGTTAAAGCATTCAGTGAAGATGACAGAGTTCATGAAGAGTTCATAGTAGGCATATTCCACCATGGAGACTTGCTCCAGGGGAGAGATTCACTTCCCATTGGTTAACCCGTTTAGGTAAAACATTGGTCCCAATCCGCTCGTTGGCTGAGCCGAGTGTGAACTTCCTAAGAGACACCCATCTGTGTGTCTGTGGCCAATACACAATCACACCTCACACAAAGAGTGTCCTTCCTCTTGAATATCCCAATCCAAAGACATTCTTTAATAATACAGTATATTATCAAACAATCTACACAGATATCCTTTAATAATATAGTAAATCACCAAACAATCCATAGAAGATATTATTTAATAACTTGTGTGAAGTTATAGCAAATACTCAAATTCAAATTTAGTCACAGCTATAGTAATTTATCTCATTCAACAGACTTGATCCTCCCACTTTACCCAGAATGCAACAGAGGAGACTTGTGCGTACTCTGGCTAGCCGATATGAAAACCACCTTTTTCCACGGTACCGTGAGACGCCAATCTGGCACGGTTAACTCGGCATCGACTGTATTTTATATATTTTGAAGTGATGACATTACAACAATGTGTTGGATGGATGCAGGTTGTCCATAAAGCTAGTCACAATTGTGAGTTTACTTTCTGGTGAATTAAGTTTTTTATTATTTATATTTTGCAGTCTTCACATTTTTGTCTTTCTTCCGAGTATACACAATATATTATTGTATTCCCCTTTTTTAACCATGTGAAGCCTGACACATCGCATAATATTCAGACAATTCTAATTTAGGGTTTATTTTATCTTTAATAACAAATAAATAAAATAAATGTCATTTACATCAACATTTTTTTATTTGAGACATCAGGCATATTGGTTAATTTATTGATTGCAACAATATTACTTTTAGAAACAATAACTAATTATGTTAATTTATTGTAGAACATCTCAGTTAGTTTGGTTCTTATTTTTCCCAAACAGGAACCTAACCCAAATTTTTTGTTTCAACAAAGCAGTTTCTGTCCTTATTCAGGCAAATATTAACTTTATGTCTCTCACTGTAGACACGGACACGTGATGCTGTAACACCTTGTGTGTGTGTGTGTGTGTGTGTGTCTTCTCTGTGTCTCCTGATTGGTCCTTCCCTTCAGCCCTCAGCCACTCTCTGCCTCCTGTGTGATCGCAAGCCCCGCCCTCGTCTCCTGTGTATTCAGTGTGTCTGCGCCGCTCTAGGCCCTTCGCTCCCCTCGTGTTACGTTGTCTTCAGCCTGAGCTCCTCTGACTTCTTTCAGTGAAGAGTTATTTCAACTGGGCTCCTGTTCTCTGCTCCTGAGTCTCTGCCCTCAGACATGTGCCTCTCTGCCTGGTCTCCATGTTGGGGAGTGATCGATGCCTTCCTCTCAGGAGCTTTGCTAGCGTGTGGCCTTTAGTTTGGGGGTGTTCTGGGGAGAGGTGGTGTTCTGGGAAGCGTGGTGGTGTCAATTTCATGATACTGATACAATACAATAAAAACAGTATACCAGGGGTGGTCACACTTTTTCAGCATGCGAGCTACTGCTCCGCCCCGACGATGCACGCGGAAGCCAGTGAAGCTTTGTGGCGCGCGAGACCGCGAGCGGAGGATTGTTAACGCGACACAGAGTGACAGAAATGACATGCTGCTGCTGTTATCTGGCGCTATAGAGAAAGTTACAGGGGGCGGGCACATTTATTTTTCTGTGATGCGATCTACCAACACGATCGCGATCGACGTATTGAGCACCCCTGCAGTATACCATAAATACGATACTGGTATATTTATCTATAGTAGTAATAAATAAAACATTTGTATGGTTCACTTTTTACCAACTTTTTTAACATTTAACTTAGTTTGCCCTGGTCTAGTCCCTGGATATGCTGCTAGAGGCTTATAGCTGCTGGGGACCTTTAGGATGCACTGAGCACCTCTCTCCTCTTCTCTTTCTCCTATGGATGAATTTTAATCTCTCCATCACACATGACTAACTCTGCTTCTCCCCGGAGTCCTTCTGACTTCACGTCTCATGGGGTCATGTGACCCTCTGAGACGGCATAGATCCCATCTGCTGATGGACCATCGATGGTTGGATCGTGAGTTCCTGCCACCAGCTGTGCCACTGCCCTCCATCTTCCGATGGATGGTGGAGGTCTCCAAACTCTCCATCGTGGAATATGCCTAAATATGAACTATTTTTTTTATTTATTTAACCAGGAAATGCCTCATTGAGATTAAAAATCTCCTTTACAAGAGTGTCCTGGCCAAGACGGTAGCAGTAGCACGTCACACAAAGTTTCAGATAAGACAACATAAAATAGTGACAGACATTATAAAAAACAAAGAACAAAATCACAGCATGAAATAAAACCAAAAACTTTGACTCAAGTCAACACGACCCAGCTTACACAGGAGCACATACCTCCGTCATAGAAAACATTTACAACTAGATGAACTTCCCTACTATTCTTTTAATCTATTTTTAAAAACACCTAAAGAGACCGGTTCCCGGAGACCCAGGTCAGTCTGCAGCAAATTCCAAGCCGTAGGAGCAGCAAACCTAAAACCTATCTTTCCCATTTCCAAACATTACATTACATTATTACATGTCATTTAGCAGACTTTTATCCAAAGCGACTTACAATAAGTGCATTTCAACCTAGAGTACAAACTAAGAACAACAAGAATACAGAAAGTAACATTTCCATAATCAAACTACAAAAGTACCACAATAAGAGCCATTCAAGTGCTACTAAAGTGCAAGTCTGTGTTTAATCCAGATATAGTCGGAAAAGGTACGTTTTCAGTTTCCGGTGAAGATGTAGAGACTTCCTGCTGTCCTGGTGTCAGTGGGGAGCTGGCTCCACCAATCACGAGCCAGGACAGTCTGATGTAGTGATGAGCTCGAGTCGGTTGGCTGTTGCCGAGCGGAGCGAACGTGCCGGGGTGTACGGTGTGACCACATCCAGGATGTAGACGGGGCCCGATCCGTTCAGAGCACGGTACGCCAGAACCAATGTTTTGAAGAGGATGCGGGCTGCCACCGGTAGCCAGTGAAGAGAGCGGAGGAGTGGAGTGGTGTGGGTGAATTTCGGGAGGCTGAAGACCAGTCGAGCTGCTGCATTCTGGATGAGCTGCAGAGGCCGTATGGCCTTAGCAGGTAGAGCAGCCAGGAGGGAGTTGCAGTAGTCGATGCGCGAAATGACCAGAACCTGGACCAGAGCCTGGACCAGAACCTGGACCAGAGCCTGGAGCAGAACCTGCGCTGCCTTCTGGGTAAGAAGAGGTCGTATTCTCCAGATGTTGTGCAGCATGTACCTACAGGAACGCTGTCGCAGCGATGTTGGCCGTTAGGGAGAGTTGACTGTCTAGCGTCACCCCGAGGCTCCTGGCAGTCAGGGTAGGGGCCAACACGGAGCTGTTGGAGGTGGTGGTCAGGTCCTGAGTGGGGTTCAGTCAGGGTAGGGGCCAACACGGAGCTGTTGGAGGTGGTGGTCAGGTCGTGAGTGGGGGAACCTTTCCCTGGTAGGAACAGGAGCTCGGTCTTGTCAGGGTTGATCTTCAGGTGGTGTGCAGACATCCACTGAGAGATGTCGCTCAGACAGACGTTAGGGACGGAGAGCAAGAGGAGACCTTTAGCATAGGTCACAGAGCGAAGATGGTATCTTCCAGGGTTTTTCAGATGAATTAGCGTACAAAGATACGATGGAAGTACATGTAGAATAGCCTCATAAATAAGGACATGCCAATGATCTTTTCTCAGGATGGACAGAGGAGTCCAACCAACCCTAGCAGGGCTCCAGACTGCGACCAAATGGTCGCATTTTGCGCCTAACATTCGACGCAATGCGAGTAAATTTTTCATCAACTCGCGCATGCGCGACCAGTAAATTAGCAGATTATTTTTTTTTTATTACATATTTTTGTTGCTGACACACTTGTTCTATACTTCAGCCCACTATAGTTGGCGGTAATGCCTGAATGACTGGTTTGCTAACCGACATTAACTCCAGAAGAAGAAGAAAGGAGACAAAAACAGAAGAAGAAGAAGGCGGCTGGCCTGTGTGTGAGAGCGGGGGGGGCACGGCTATAGGCTGATGTGTGAGAGGAGGCGGGTCTTGGGGGTTATCGCGCGAATCCAAAGAGTCTAATAGCGGTGTCTCTGTAAACAATGGACCATGGGAAGCGGACTGTCAGTTCGTACTTTCTTCCTAAACCTCATGATATGGAGAAAACAAATCCCCAGAATGAGTCCGACTCAGATTGTGAGGAAACGGTTGTGGCGAAAAAAGGCAGGAAATTGTGGCTGCTGAGTTCACCTGGCTCAGGTGTTTCAGGGAGACCCGTTCAATGAACCGTACAGTCTGCTGTTGATCCCACAACATGAACACGACATGTGCTGATAAGACTGGCACGACACGATTAAAACACGGCACGCTGATCAGACACAACGCCGTATGGAACATGAAGTGTGCCGACCTGTGCGATGAGATGCAGCTCCGAGCCTCCAGGGCTCTCAGCCTCACGCATTGAGGTGAGACTCACGCACTTCGGTCTTAACTCTATTTAATGTTTTAATGTGCCGCAGCGCCAACGTTAGCCGCGCTGATGTTCACGGTAAACGCATTGCATCTGGAGCGCGGAGGGGTTTGATAAAGTTAGCGGAAGGATTTACGTGACAAAACATCAGGTTTTTGCAAAGTTAGAGGAAAGAACCACTTGAAACAACATCTGTTTTTCAAAATAAGATGTCGACAAATCATAACATATACAAGTTAACAATGAACTGATTTTGTATCTTTATAGATCGTTTCTGAGATTTAGCTTAAATTATGCTATCATTAAAACATTTTTACTGTACAAAGGAAGAGTTTATAAAAAAAGGGTTTGTATGTTAAAACAAGTTCTGTAAATGGATTTCCCCAAGAGTTCCAGGAAGTGAATGATGCAGATGTGTTCCATACATATCTAAAATCCCCTACAATAGCAATCAATCAATTTTAATGTATCAATTAGTCCTACATTTTTAAAGACATCTGTAATTTATTTAATGAGGCAATAATGCTACACAATAAATAGAATGCTTCAATCGACACCGTGATCGGTGATCGGTATTATCGGTGATCGGCAGATACTGATTTCAGTGATCGGTTTATAGTGATTTATAGTGTGCGCCCCTAAATGTTCTGCTTGCGCCCCTAAAATTTTAAGTTAGGGGCCACTGTGCTCCTAGTAAAAAAAGTTAGTCTGGAGCCCTGCCTAGCAAATGGAGCAATGATGAGTCAGAGCCTTGAGATTAGTGATAAACCTCAGTGCTCCATGGTACACAGTATCTAAGGAGTGAAGGCATTGAGAAAATGCATGCATGTATAAGACATCACCATAATCAATCACAGGCATAAAAGTAGCAGCAACAAGTCTCTTTTTAGCATCAAAAGAAAAGCAAGATTTATTCCTGAAATAGAAACCCAGCCTCACTTTCAACTTCTTTACAAGTTGCTGAATGTGAGGTTTAAAAGAGAATCATCAATCAAGAATCCCAGGTATTTATATGATGATACAGACTCAATCACATTGCCTTGAGATCAGTGGCGGTTAGGCGGCGTCACGACCACTTAAAAAAACAAAAAAAACATATAGTCTGGGACGCAAAGCAGTTTGCCTTGTTTTATCTATCATATCAGTATGTTGGGAATTGGCAAATCAGCATCCCCTACAGATGCAGACACTGTGGAGTCAGATTTTTTTATTTACAACCACACCATGCCCACAATGCATTGCCAAAGAACAAGCACTCTGTTAGGCAGCAATGTTTAATTTCAAACAGCGGAGCGGTAACTAGTTATGTGACAGGGTAACAACTTCACTCATGGTAGGACATAACATTAGATCACCTTAGTGCATGCTGGGTAAAGCTCGCCCACTTATCATGATAGGAGACTGCCACAGAGTTTGACACGATGTCCCAGCATGCATCGGCGGTGTAATTCCATAAATTTGAAACCATGACTGAAGCTAGTACCCCTGATACACAAATAGCTCCACCCGTAAGTTCTAAGCGAGTTGGGGGCGCTCTGAGATGTCCCGCCCGGAGTGCAATCACACGGAGAACCGCCACTGCTTGAGATGTAATCATAGCTGAAGGTTTGATGGCTTTGTTTTTGAGTTTGTAAACATCATCAACTTAGTTTTATCAGGATTCAACATTAATTTTGACTCATTAAAATTGTGCTGCACAGTATCAAAGGTTGTTTGCAAGAGTAAGAGAGCCTGATGCTGTGTAGGAACAGAGCAATAAATTACAGTATCGTCTGCATAAAAGTGTAAATTGGCATTTGGCATATTTTGACCGACACTGTTGATATAAATTGTGAATAAAAGTGGTCCAAGGACCGAGCCCTGGGGCACACCTTATTACACCAAGAGGACTAGAGGTGATTCGTTCAGCCTGAACACACTGTGATCCGTTTGACAAATTTTCAAACCAACAGACAGCTTGTTTTGACAGTCTAATAGTGAGAAGTCTCTGCATCATTACTGCATGATCGACAGTGTCGAAAGCCTTGGACAAGTCAATAAAAAGGGCTGCACAGTGGTGTTTATTGTCCAAAAATGCAATAAAATCATTTACTACCTTTAACGCTGCTGTGGTTGTACTGTTTTTTCCTAAAACCTGATTGATAGACAGATAAAATATTGTTTATGATTAAAAACTCCTTAAGTTGCTCACTCACAAGGGATTCTAGTGTCTTAGTTAAAACAGTTTGGAGATAGGCCTGTAATTATTTAAAAGTGTGGGGTGTCCTCCTTTTAGCAGGGGGATAACAAAGGCAGACTTCCATATAAGGGGAATTTCGTTTGAGAGCAATGAAAGATTAAAAATATATGTTAAAGGGGATAAACTCTGTCAAATTCATTGAATCACATGACATCTATTGTTCTGTCCATCCTGGAGATGATCCTCCTCTGTTGCTCTCCTGAAGGGTTCTTCCCTTTTTCCCCCCTGAAGGGTTATTTGGGAGTTTTTCCTGGTCCGATGTAAGGTTTTGGGGCAGGGATGTCTATGTGTACAGATTGTAAAGCACGCCGAGGCAAATTTGTAATTTGTGAAACTGGGCTCTACAAATAAACTGAATTGAATTAACAAATGGCAGTAATATTAGTATTAATCTACAAGGTGCCATCATAGCATTGATTATACACTATGAGGCCGTTAGAAATATGCTAAATCACATCGCTCTTAACGTGCGGGTCCTTAGTTAGCATCGCTACGCCGTGCAGCGTGACAGCAGCAGATGTAGCGGCTAACATTCAAGTTAACCTAAAACCACCAAACGCTGAAGACATCTAAATGCTGATTGGCCCAAACGCGACACGTCCCATCAAAGAGGTTTTATTGCGAAGAGCATCACTCCACATGTTCTCTGTGTCCTACTCCAATCTCATAAACGCCGGCTGGGCAATTGACACCCCCCCTCCCTACCCCAAAACTAAAACTCTTCGGATCTACACAATTCACGTAAGTCACCTATTTTGGTTTCAAACGGGCTAATTTCGCCCACAGGTGAGGGATTCTCGTGCCTGACTAGACCATGCTATTTAAGTTATCTTGATGCTGTTGGAGGAACTAATATTGGCAATAATTTACAATTTCTCAAACTCATTTCTGTTTGACTGTATTACCACCTCCACTATTTTCAATTTTGTGTAATAAATTTTTTTTTTTTTTTTTTTTTTTTATATATTTATTTTGATTTTACAAATTAGCAAGACAGGACATTAAGGATACAACACAAAGTGAAAAGAGAAATAAAAGGGTAGAAAACAACAAAAAACAGACACAAAAATATATAGATAATGGATACAAAATAATTACACAAACCACAGCACATTACACATTCGCACATCACCAGTACAAGTACATATTTAAAGTTACATCCTCAGATCAGGTCAGCATCAGTATCTGTTTTTAATCTGCCACAACAAAGTCAGCCCCGGAGGGGTCCACCATGTTTAAGACTGGTTTCCACATTTTGACAAAGCCCTTGACATTGTCATGGAGGGTGTGAGTCAACTTCTCCAAAGGGAGAACTTCCAAAATCCCTTTGTACCAGTCATCTGTAGAAGGGGTATCTTTATAAATCCATAGTTTGAGTATAGTCTTTCGAGCAATATATAATAGTATTTTAATCAGTTTTAATATTTTCTTCCGCTTAATTGGGTGGTGGATCCCCTTTACATTGAATGTACAAAGTTTGATGCTATTTATCCCTGACATACCCTTCTTCTTTCTTTGTCACAGAGAGGCCCTGTTCTTCTACAGGCCTCCTGAAGGCGCTCTGAAAATGTGTTATCTGACCTTTGCTGACCCAGTTCAAATAGATATTTATTTCCAGTGGTGTGGAACAAAACATAACATTTAAGAACACTGAATGACAAAAAAAAACGTAAGAACATGAATTGACACTTAAACTTTTTGAAAGGGCACATGTGAGACCTCCTGCTCACTACCATTTCCCTCTCATTTCCTAACATCTAAACAAACTCTAGTAGGATAAAACAGAGCTTCCCAGACTATAACAAAATAAAGATAAACATTTTTCAGGTATAGGCACTCTAATTATAATCCAACTGTACCAGTCTTAATCAAGCTTGGTCAATCAGTGTATTAACACTGTTATTAATAATATAACTGTGAACCTTTCTTAGAACAAAGTAATAAACTGTACATAAGCAGATCAGCTTTTTAGTGAGTTCCAACATGGAGAGAACAGAAGAGCATGTGTGCATACTTAACAACCGCGGGCACCCTGCACCTGAATAGTTTATGTCCGTTGACTTTCTTTGTTCAGCAGCATGAACACCGGGAGTGAAAACTGTCCACTTATTTCCAGATTACCTTGCATTCCGCCATTATTTTTGGGCTTTTTTCGTCTCCTCCACGAACCTCTGTGCCTCATCCGCGGATCTGAAGTGTCGGACTCCGCCGTCATCTGTAACGCGCAGCGGATGCCTAGATCCCGGAGCGATGTCTTTGCCTCCAGGAATTCGCGTCGTTTTTTTTCCACCGCTGGTGAAAAGTCATCGAAGAAATGTATGCGGTTCCCGGAGAAAGTGACCTCGGCCGCACTGCGCGCCCCCTTCATGATCAGCTGTTTGTCGGCGAAGTTGTGGAGACGAATGTAGACGGTCCTCGGCCTTGTCGAGTTGTTCTGCAGGTGTGCGGGGCCGCGGTGGCACCTGTCCAGCTTGAGTCGGTCGTTCTTCACCGTGAGCTTCAAAACTTTTGGCAGCCAAGATTCGAAAAAGTCCCTTGCGTTAGTCCCCTCTGTGTGCTCGGGCAGATTGATGATCTTTATGTTGTTGCGTCTGGACCGGTTCTCCTGGTCCTCCAGCCGGGTCATAGCCTCCGTTAGCCGGGTCTCGGTGCGCTCAAGTTTAGCTAGGAGCTGTGACACGGAATCCTCCGTGTCGGATATTCTTTGTTCTGCTTCGTCCACCCTTTTCTCCACTGCCGTAACACTTGCACACACCGAGTTGACCGATTGAGCTATTTGTTCGAGTTTCATATCTAGGCTGGAGCTGAGTTTCGTAAATACTGCGTCACTTATCTTCTCCACCAGGTCGTCAATCTGCGCGCCTTCCGCCATGTTGTCGGGGTCGCTGGTCTCTTTTTCGGACTGAGTTTTTCGAAGTTTGGACCGTCCAGCTCTTTTTTTTTCAGTCGTTTTCCCCCAAATATCATCCAGTGACATAACTTCTTTGTTCGACCTGTTCTATTAATGTTAATCTATACCTGAAATGTTAAATAAAGTGTTCAGTCCGGGAGCTCCTGTCCGGCGCTCCTACCTCTTTCGCATCACGTGACCCCCCTCTTGTGTAATAATTTAACTACTAATACTATAATGTGCTTTTTGGCAATTGAAGCAGTGGGATTTATTCAATTTGTTTTGTGTTGGGAGGGTAAATGAAAAATGACAAGTGCAATGTATAAATTTGTACTGAGAATAAACACAATTTACAAAGAAAATTGCTAAATGTAGGGTTTAGGGAGGGTCGGGATTTTGGGGAGGAGCTAAAATTGTCTTTGTGCTGTCGGTGTGGCAGGATTAGTTTGATGTTTTGGGATATTATTTCTTCATGGACCATTGTATGAGTGTTTCTAATGGCATATAATTGGTGTCATTAAGATGTCTTAAGGGCTTTTTGGATATAATTGTTTCCCCCAAGAATGACTGCTGAACCTCCCTTTGTCTGCTGGTTTTATGATTATGGATGTTTTTTCCAACGATGCTTATGCTTGTCTTTCCATCTGACTGCGCTTATACTTTTCTTGATGTGGTGGAATATTTTCTATCGTGTTTTTGTCAACGTTAAGGTAGAGGAGATCAATTGGGAGAAATGACTGTTCAGGTTCCCAGACTGAGCGTGGTCGGAAGGGTGGGGGTTCTATTCTTCCAAACAGTCCTCATTCACACCGGGTTCTATGGGCTACCAGTGAAGTACGTTTAGTGACAATATTTACTGACCCTGTTGTGGAGAATGGACTTATGCTTTCATGTCTCCTTTTAATAGGTGAATCGTTGTAGTGAACAGTAAATAAATATGTAATTGTAATTCAAATGTTCAAGACAGGAAAACTAATGTATTAGGCTAAAGAAAAAAGTCTTATATCATCCGTTTGCCACTCGGATGAAGTGACAATCACAAAACGCCAAAGTAGGATACTTTTCTTGAACAATAGCTTGTCATTGTTGACATGTGGCTTTGGCCCAACTGAGTCTGGAATAAATCACATTTGAAAAGTTTGGCTAACATTTTTAAACAATTAAACGCAACATATTTACAATAAATCTTCCTTCAAAAAAGGCAGGGTGAGCATCTCCTCGTCAGCGATCTCTGAGAAACGCAAGGAAGCACATTGTTAAAGGAGTTCATTGCATATGGGATGAGCAGCAAGTATAAAATGAATGAAATTATGGTTAGAAAACCAGGTCGGATCATATTTACCGTCTCCAGATGCTGCCGATTCTTTCGGCTCCAGTCTGCGAACGCGGTCATTCTTTATGACGATCTCATTCTGAAGGAACAGATTGCACTCTTCACCCTGCCTCTTTTGGCGAGTCATTACGGCGATATGAGCGGCCGCCCCGCTGCATATCTATCGAGCATGGTTTTGTCCGTCTCAATGGACCATTTACTGTTATTGTCTAATTCTGTTTTGAACTGTTCGCTGGGCAACATGGGAATATAGTCTCGGTGTGGAAATGAGTGTGTTCAGCTCGAACAGCCGGATCTGTTCCTGGAGGGGCAACTGGGGAGAAGGGGTGGGGTTAGGGGTGGGGGATGAAAACCACGAGGGAGCTGTTATTCCTGTTTAACTTGCATAAGTGCACACAACAGCCCCCCGGGTGTACGGGCCAT
>CM070099.1:24331916-24366916 GCA_036178185.1 Liparis tanakae | reverse complement strand
CTTAGATGAGATTAATCTGCCTCCTGTCAAATGTCAAACTTCCAATAGTTCACATAACGTAGAAATAAATATATATGTATATATATTAGGGCCGTCAGCGTTAACGCGTTAATCTATGCGATTAATTTGGCCGCGTTAACGCACTCAAATATTTTAACGCAATTAGCTCAACTTTGTTTACTTCCGGTGTTCGTTGATGTTTTTGCACTTTTCTGAGTGTCAAGCCGCGGCAGTGTGTCTGACTCTGTTTCTGTTTTTAAAACTATGAGTTTTCCGTGAAAATACGGAGCAGAAATCAGTTTAAACTCGTGGATTAATAAATCGTGTTTCCTCCTGCGCTCCTTCCTCCCGGTATTCTATCATTTCATGCTGCTTGTCGAGAACTGATACCTTGTGGTATTGCGCATGCGCCGAGTCGATTTTCCGAGTTTGTTTGACACGCCCATAATGTTTTGCACCCTGTCGATGCACGTCTGATAACGGGGAGTGACATCCTCAAAATCCCGATTATTTACCGACTATTTTGGCCTAGTAAAAAGTACATTCAGCATGTATATTGTACAGGTAGTAATAATATGTAGTAATGACATGTAGATTATTGAGTGATAAGCAGTTGCTATTTCTTTTGTGTCAACAAATTATTGTAAACATGAGTTTGTTCACATTATCATAATAAAGCACTGGTCTATTATTAGGGTATTTAGTGTTGAAGATAAACACTTTAACAGAGAAAAGGGAAACATTAAACTTTGAAAGAAAAGCATATTGTGATAATACTGTAGCGACCCTGGGTCAGGAAAGCTACGAGACGTTATGCGGTTTCTGTGATCTTTATTCGTGAACAATACACAGGCTAATGTGGCCCGTAGCCTGTGCTAAAACCAACCGTCAACACCGGTATAACGTTCCATTCGCCACAACACTCTCGCGCTTGCCGTAGCCTCACTTCCCCCCTGCTAGACGCCCCGCCCCCTCCCTCGCTCTGCCAATCCCCGGTCATGAGACATTCACTGACCTCCCGAACTATTAACTTAACAAACACATTTAACCCTAACAGTACATGTCACATTTCTCTGAGTCCGTTACAGTACAATAACATCCTATCAGAGGGTAGCATAAATCAATAGACACACCTATCGGTTTATGCAGCGGTAGCAAATTCTGACAAGGCAGCAAATAATGACAGAACACTGGTGTTCTGCCATTTAATGCTGCTTGTCAAAAAACGCTCCTTGTGGTATTGCGCATGCGTCGAGTCAATTTTCCGAGTTTTTTCGAGTTTTTTCCGACACGCCCATCATGTTTAGCTAACCCTGTCTTTGCAACGGTCGATTTTCCGAGTTGCACGTCATGCACAGCATGCACGGCTGATAACGGTGAGCGACACTTTTTATAATTAGACTCATGACAGAAAAAAACACTTACTGTATGCCTTTATTTGATGTACAGATGTATAAAACCATAAAGTAGCATTTTTTTATAGGGTAGCATGAATCGATACACACCTATCAGTTTATGCAGCGGGTAGCAAATTTTTACAAGGCAGCAAAAAATGACAGAACACCGGCTGCTGCTCCACAGACACACACACACACACACACACACACACACTGAGGGCGAAGTGTCGATGACATGGCGCGGAAAGAACTCGTCACACTAACCCTTCACTGTGATTGGTCAATCTTCTTCTTCTTTTTATTTTTAGGCGGCTGGCATCCAAACTGTTGCATTACCGCCACCTACTGTCTTTCTTTGCTAACAATAAATATCTAGAAACTGTATCCACTCAAAAATAAAATAAAATAATAAAATACAAAATAAAATAAAAATAACAAAACAAAACAAAATCAAACTAAACTAAGAAGGGAGCCCTGTCACCTTCAGTGCCCTAAATTCGCCTAAACAACCCTCTCCTTCAGATACTGCAGCACCATTCCTGCCCCCAAGGACAATGCATCCCTCAATTGCACCCCTCCTCCTGCCAGCCTCCTCTTCAACCTGCCTCGCTCGTTCCAAAATTTCTGGCAATGCCACATGATATGCTCCACCGTTTCTGCTGTCTTGCAGTCCTCACACAGTCCAGTTGGGTGTTTTCCAATCAATTGCAATGTTTTGTTTAGCTTTGTATGACCAATCCTGAGTCTAGTTAATATGTTTTCCTCTCTAGTGCTGAATGTCGTTGTCCTCCCCTTGCCAACCTCCTTCTGAATCGTATACAGATGTCTTCCTGTGCCTCCCGCCTCCCAACTGTGCTGCCATTCCTTAATAATGTTTATTTGAATTAATGATTTAGCTTCTGCTTTGCTAAATAAAATGTCCCTCTTGTTCTGACATTCCAATGCCTGCTTTGCCAGTTTATCTGCTACCTCGTTTCCCTTTACCCCTCTATGTGCCGGTACCCACATGAATGCTACCAAAATACCCCTATGACTAAGACGGAAAAATACTTCATGTATTTCATTGATTAAGTCCTGCCTGCTGTGAGATGTGAGTGATTGTAATGAGACTAATGTTGAACTGGAATCCGAACAAATGATGACCTTACTTATCTGAACCTCCTCCACCCACTGTAGTGCTGCTAAAATGGCCAATGTCTCGACTGTGTACAGCGACAGATGGTCTGACGATCTCCGTTTCACTTCATGGCTAAAAGATGGTGGGTGACCGCAAAACCGGTTCTACCTGTACTAGGATCTTTCGATCCATCCGTGTATGCCGGAGTAAATAATTTATATGTTGTCTTTAATCTATCCTCCACCATTCCTGCAATATTATCCATATCTTTAAGTGCTTGGGTTTTGTTCAGAGTGAGAAAAAATGTATCAACTAATACTGAGGAAAATAACCAAGGGGGTGTTACCGATAGCGACACGGTCGTAGTGAGTCTTATCTGATCAATCCCCATCTCCCTTGCAAATTGTCCACTCCTCCATGCAAAGCAGCCCCGTTTGTCCCTTTCTCTTTCCCAACATGGCATGAGCACCTTTGTGGTTGGGTGCTTGTCCACGGGATGCCCCAGCAGATTGGCCCAATAGCTCAACATTAATTGTTTACGTCTCAAATGCAGCGACATCTCACCCACCTCCATCTGGAGAGCAGAAACAGGACTTGTTCTCAAAGCCCCACAACAAAGTCTCATATCCTGAGATTGCACCACTTCCAACTTTTTTAGTGACGTTTTTGCCGCCGTTCCAAACGCTATACACCTATAATCAAAAACTGATCTCATCAGCGCAATATAAATACTCTTCATTGCAGGCCTGCTGGCTCCCTATTCAGACCCCGTTACACACCTCATCACATTTAAAATATTTTTACATTTCCTAACTATCATCTGAATCTGCTCATTCCATGTTAGCTTCTCATCAAACCACACACCTAGAAACCTAAAAACCTTCACTTGCTCAATAAATTGCCCATACAGCTTTAGCTGAGTAACCACTCCTCTCTTCCTAGTAACGCAGATTGTTTTCGTTTTCCCCACAGAAAACTTGAATCCCCATGCATACGACCATCTTTCTACTTCATTCACAGCCTCTTGTACCTTCCCTTTAATATGATTAATGTTCTTCCCCCTCTTCCACAACGCTCCATCATCTGCGAATAGGGATCGTCCAATATCACTCTGAACTCGAAGAAACACATCATTTATCATGATAGAGAACAGTATTGGACTGATTACACTACCCTGAGGTGTACCATTCTCCACCGGGTATCTTCTCGATAATGCTGTCCCAATTCTAACTTGGATACCTCTGTCAAGTAAAAAATCTTTAATCATCAACCCTTCCTTCCAAACCATGTCATATGCCTTTTCCACATCAAAAAACACCGCCATCACTGACTCCTTATTTACCTGGGCTTTTTTTATTTCTGTCTCTAAACAAATAATTGGGTCCATTGTTCCTCTACCTTTCCGAAATCCACTTTGATGAGGTGTTATTATTCCCCTGGTCTCCATATAATAGCTTAATGTCTCTGTTATCATTCTCTCCATAATTTTACCGACATGAGAGGTAAGTGCTATGGGTCTATAATTTGATGGATTTGATGAATCTTTGCCTGGTTTCCTGATTGGAATAATCACAGCTTCTTTCCATGATCTAGGAAGTCACCCCATTTCCCAAATTTTATTATAAAATGATACCAATTTTGTCATTGCTACCCTACCTAAATGCTTCAGCATTATATAACATATTTCATCCTTCCCTGGTGCTGTCAATCCGGCTCTTTCTATCGCCCTTTTAACCTCTTCCACAGTAAATGGGGTATCCATTGAACTATTAGTATCGACTCTTCATTCCAGCGCACCAGGATGAGCCAACCGTGTCCTTTCCCTTCCTAATTTACCCTCTCCTGTAAGGTTGGCAGAGCTGTGGATCTCCGTTAACGCTTTTGCTATCATCTCTGCCCTCTCCCCATCTGTCGCTGCCGTTTCCTCCCCTCTCTTCAGTACTGGATACTGCCATACTTTCCTGATTCCTCTCATGCTTCTGATCATCCCCCAAATCTCTCCCACGGGCGTTGATCTCCCAATTGATTGGTCAATCCGTTTCTCTGTCAACATTTACCGAAAAGAACAACCAATGAACACTCAGTAAATCACAAGGCCCGCCCACCTCCCAGGTGAAGCTCATTAGCAGCCTGTCAGCCAGAGACAGAGAACACGAGGAGGAGGAGGAGGAGGAGGAGCCTCATGTAGAGATGAGATTGTTCTGGAAGGTTTGAGGTAGAACACGTGAGGTTGTGTGTCATATGCAAAAGACTTTAAAAGGTGAATTTAAATATTTTTAGAAAATGTATTTACAAGATTTAGAAGAAAACCGCCGATATTTGCGGTGATGGTTCTTCACGTTCCACGTGTTCTCCTGATGGTTCTTCACGTTCCACGTGTTCTCCTGATGGTTCTTCGTGTTCCACGTATTCTCCTGATGGTTCTTCACGTTCCACGTGTTCTCCTGATGGTTCTTCGTGTTCCACGTAGTCTCCTGATGGTTCTTCACGTTGAAGTGTTCTCCTGATGGTTCTAAGTGTAGGTGGTGGTGTGGTGGTGGTGGTATGGTGGTGGTGGTATGGTGGTGTGTAGGTGGTGTGGTGGTGGTGGTGGTGTAGGTGGTGTGGTGGTGTGTAGGTGGTGGTGTGTGGTGGTGGTGTGGTGGTGTGGTGGTGGTGTGTGGTGGTGGTGTGGTGGTGTGGTGGTGTGGTGGTGGTGGTGTGGTGGTGGTGTGTAGGTGGTGTGAGTCTGTGAGCAGCATCTTGATATATTAACATCGCTGGAGGAACCGGACCGACCCAGAGGACCTCACTGCCCCAGCCCCTTCCTGAGGACCCCTGTGGTAGGCTCGTCCCTGCCATGCAACGCTTTGTCACGCTGTTACATCGCTTGTTCAATTTACCAATTAACAAAGGACTACAAATGACTACAAAGGACTACAAAGGATCGCTGACTGTGGTTCACAAAAACAATACATCCGGACCGAGACACTTCCTCCTGTGGAGACGAGGCAGGCCGCCCGGCGCAGGGAGGACACGGGGAAGACTACCCCCCCCCCCCCCAGCTCTTCACCTGGAGCGTGTCCACGAGGCCACGACGGAGCCCCACACACACACAGGGGGCTCTGCGGCGCTCTCACCGTGACACGGGACTCACCTTTGGGTGCTTCCTGTTCGCCACACAACGATGACGAGGAGATGCCACGGCGGTGAGCAGAGGAAGAGCAGCGAGGAAAAGGAGACGTCAGGAAGAGAAACTGATGGAGAAGAAAAGAGAAAGGAGAGGTAGAAGAGGCCCACATGCCCTCCTCCAATCTGCTCACTCGCCCGCTGGTGCAAAGAGAACAAGAGATGGGGGGGGGGGGGTGAAGTAAGGGGTGAGGAGAAGGGTAACCCGAGTGGGAGAGAGAGATGGGAGGATGAAGAGGAGAGAGAAGAGGAGAGGACCGGCTCCGCTGCTTCACTGCAGCGCTTTGCTGCCTTGGCCGTCCCAGAGACAGATCCTCCTCTGCCCCTCCCTCCTCCTCCTCTCATCTCTCCTCCCCCTTTCTCTCCTTCTCCCCCGCTCCTCTTCCCTTCTTCCCTCCATCCACTTCTCTTTCCTCCTGATCCCTAACGCTCTCCTCTCATCGCTTTAATGTCCTCTTTTGCTCCGCCTCCCTTCTCCACAGCATCCAAGGTCAACCTGTCCAGAGGTGCGTGTGTGTGTGTGTGTGTGTGTGTGTGTGTGTGTGTGTGTGTGTGTGTGTGAGCTTCCAGGCCATAAATATAAATAATTGTCTTTGAATTCTGTAAACCAATGGGACCCAGCGATGTTTTAATAAAGTGGAACGGAGATAGGCTGATGATGATGTCATCACTAACCCTATCGATGTCATCACTAACCCTAACGATGTCATCACTAACACTAACCCTATCGATGTCATCACTAACCCTAACGATGTCATCACTAACCCTAACGATGTCATCACTAACACTAACCCTATCGATGTCATCACTAACCCTAACGATGTCATCACTAACCCTAACGATGTCATCACTAACCCTAACGATGTCATCACTAACCCTAACGATGTCATCACTAACCCTAACGATGTCATCACTAACACTAACCCTATCGATGTCATCACTAACCCTAACGATGTCATCACTAACCCTAACGATGTCATCACTAACCCTAACGATGTCATCACTAACCCTAACGATGTCATCACTAACACTAACGATGTCATCACTAACACTAACGATGTCATCACTAACCCTAACGATGTCATCACTAACACTAACGATGTCATCACTAACCCTAACGATGTCATCACTAACACTAATGATGTCATCACTAACCCTAACGATGTCATCACTAACCCTAACGATGTCATCACTAACACTAATGATGTCATCACTAACCCTAACGATGTCATCACTAACACTAACGATGTCATCACTAACACTAATGATGTCATCACTAACCCTGACAATGTCATCACTAACACTAACGATGTCATCACTAACCCTGACAATGTCATCACTAACACTAACGATGTCATCACTAACCCTGATGATGTCATCACTAACCCTGATGATGTCATCACTAACACTAACGATGTCATCACTAACCCTAACAATGTCATCACTAACCCTAACGATGTCATCACTAACCCTGATGATGTCATCACTAACCCTGATGATGTCATCACTAACACTAGCTGTTAACAGGCGAGCAGCAGTCCGTCATGTGACCTGCAGCCGCCACTGCCCCTGTGTGGTGTTGAGCTACATCGAGTCCTGGTGGCTCATGGTACTGCACCTAGAGCATAGAGCATAGAGTCTAGAGCATAGATCATAGAGTATAGATCATACAGCATAGAGTATAGTATTTGTATTTGTATCAGTATCAGGGACCAGGAGATCCAGTATCAGGACCAGAACATGTGTGTGGTCTCTTGAGTGGTACTGAAACTCACTGGCTAGGTGTGTATGTGGCAGAAGTTATCACCCCATCTCTCTCTCTCTCTCTCTCTCTCTCTCTCTCTCTGTCTCTCTCTCTGTATGTCTCTCTCTCTGTCTCTGTCTCTCTCTCCCTCTCTGTGTCTCTCTCTCTGTCTCTCTCTCTCTCTCTCTCTGTCTCTGTCTCTCTCTCTCTCTCTCTGTATGTCTCTCTCTGTCTCTGTCTCTCTCTCCCTCTCTGTGTCTCTCTCTCTCTCTCTCTCTCTCTCTCTGTCTCTCTCTCTCTCTGTATGTCTCTCTCTGTCTCTGTCTCTCTCTCCCTCTCTGTGTCTCTCTCTCTCTCTCTCTCTCTCTCTCTCTCTCTGTCTCTGTCTCTCTCTCCCTCTCTGTGTGTTTCTCTCTCTCTCTCCTGCTGCAGTATCTCTCCTCCTCATTCCGTGGTGGACGAGGAGAAACGCCCCCCCCCCCCCTCCCCAGCTCGCTGCTTCACGCCTCTCACTCTCCTCTGGATAACCACCACTGAGACTGAAAGAGACGGAGAGAGAGAGAGGGGGGAGAGATGGAGGGAGAGAGAGAGAGAGAGGGAGAGAGAGAAAGAGAGAGAGAGAGCCTGCACTGTCCTCATTCAATTGCTGCCTGCATTCTTCAGCGTGTGCTTCCCGTTCCGGCCTCTAGGGGAGCAACGGGGAGAACTCACTGAAGGAATTCATCCTTCTCTTTTGGCGCTTCCGCCCTCTCTTCATTCCTGGGACAGAGTGAAGAGGAGGAGAGGAGAGAAGGAGAGGAGGAGAGGAGAGGAGAGAAGGACAGGAGAGAAGAGGGCGGGACTTCAGCCGCACCGCTCAGTGTGCCCGCCTCACACACACGCACACACACACACACACACACACACACACACACATTTGCTGACCAGACGGAGAGACAAGCGTAGACAGACAGACAGGCAGGCAGACAGACAGACAGGCAGAAAGACAGACAGACAAGCAGTGTCATGGCGTCAGTGGACAGCTCCGGTGTCTCTGGCCGGCGGAGACCGGGAGATCTACTTCAGGGACTGGCCGTTGCCCTGCTGCTCGGTGAGTCCTCTCTCTCTCTCTGTCTCTCCCTCTGTGTCTCTCTCTCTCCCTCTCTCTCTCTCTCCCTCTGTGTCTCTGTCTCTCTCCCTCTGTCCCTCTCTCTCTCCCTCCCTCTCTCTCCTCTCTCGCTCTCTCTCCCTCCCTCCATCCCCCTCTCTCTCTCTCTCTCTGTGTCTCTGTCTCTCTCCCTCTGTCCCTCTCTCTCTCTCTCTCCCTCTCTCTCCCTCCCTCCCCCCCTCTCTCCTCTCTCGCTCTCTCTCCCTCCCTCCCTCCATCCCCCTCTCTCTCCCTCTCCCTCCCTCCTCTCTCCCTCCCTCCTCTCTCCCTCCTCCCCTCTCTCCCTCCCTCCTCTCCCCCCCTCCCTCCTCTCTCTCCCTCCTCCCCTCTCTCCCTCCCTCCCTCCCCCTCCCTCCCCCTTTCTCTCTCTCTCTCTCTCTGCAGTCATTCCTCACTCTCCCACTATATCTCCAGCACAACACTGACTTCTTTCCTCTGGAACATGTTCATAGACGCCTCGTGTTGTTTTTGCGTTTCTACTTGTTTCTCTGGCCTCTTCCTCGTCCTCTTCCTCTTCCTCTCTTGCTCGGTTGGTTGAAGTGCTTCGCAGCTTCTTGTGGGTTTCTACTCTTCTTTAAGTGTGACTGTTCTCTCCGGAGGCTCCGTGTGACGTCACAGTTGTGTTGACTTGTGTCATCTTCATCCTCATCTTCATCCTCATCTTCATGCTCATGCTCATCCTCATCTTCATCCTCAACCTCATCTTCATCCTCATCTTCATGCTCATCTTCATACTCACCCTCATCTTCATCCTCATCTTCATCCTCACCCTCATCTTCATCCTCATCTTCATCCTCACCCTCATCTTCATGCTCATCTTCATCCTCATGCTCATCTTCATCCTCACCCTCATCTTCATCCTCATCTTCATCCTCATCCTCATCTTCATCCTCACCCTCATCTTCATCCTCACCCTCATGTTCATTCTCATGTTCATCCTCACCCTCAACTTCATACTCATCTTCATCCTCATCTTCATGCTCATCTTCATCATCACCCTCCTCACCCTCATCTTCATCCTCATCTTCATCCTCATGTTCATCCTCACCCTCATCTTCATCCTCACCCTCATGTTCATCATCATCATCATGTTCACCCTCATCTTCATCCTCACCCTCATCTTCATCCTCACCCTCACCCTCATCTTCATCCTCACCCTCATGTTCATCCTCATGTTCATCCTCGCCCTCATCTTCATCCTCATCCTCATCTTTATCTTCATCCTTAGCCGTCTGAACTTCATGTGCGTTGAGCTGAAGGAGCTTCACACTTTGAGACCCTAACCCTGATCCTAACACTGACCCTAACCCTGACCCTAACACTGACCCTAACACTGACCCTAACCCTATCACTGACCCTAACACTGACCCTAACCCCAACACTGACCCTGACCCCAACCCTGACCCTAACCCTAACCCTGACCCCAACACTGACCCTAACCCTGACCCTAACCCTAACCCCAACACTGACCCTAACCCTGAACCTAACCCTGACCCCAACACTGACTCTAACCCTGACCCTAACACTGACCCTAACCCTAACCCCAACACTGACCCTAACCCTGACCCTGACCCTAACCCCAACACTGACCCTAACCCTAACCCTGACCCTAACACTGACCCTAACCCTAACCCCAACACTGACCCGAACCCTGACCCTAACCCTAACCCTGACCCTGACCCTAACCCCAACACTGACCCTAACCCTAACCCCAACACTGACCCTGACCCTGACGACTGTACCTCCTCTAGACAGGGCCCAACATTACGCCGCCACCTGCCAGTCCATGGTGGCGTAGTGTTGGTAGATTGTTAAGGTAGTATTGGTAAATCATTAAGGTAGTATTGGTAGATTGTTAAGGTAGTATTGGTAGATTGTTATGGTAGTATTGCTAGATCATGAAGGTAGTGTTGGTAGATCATTAAGGTAGTGTTGGTAGATCGTTAAGGTAGTATTGGTAGATCGTTAAGGTAGTATTGGTAGATTGTTAAGGTAGTATTGGTAGATCATTACAGTAGTATTGGTAGATCGTTGAGGTAGTATTGGTAGATCGTTACGGTAGTATTTGTAGATCGTTAAGGTAGTATTGGTAGCTCGTTAAGGTAGTGTTGGTAGATCGTTACGGTAGTATTGGTAGATCGTTAAGGTAGTATTGGTAGATTGTTAACCCACTGCACCACCTTCACTACTAACCCACTGCACCACCTTCACTACTAACCCACTGCACCACCTTCACTACTAACCCACTGCACCAGCTTCACTACTAACCCACTGCACCACCTTCACTACTAACCCACTGCACCAGCTTCACTACTAACCCACTGCACCACCTTCACTACTAACCCACTGCACCAGCTTCACTACTAACCCACTGCACCACCTTCACTACTAACCCACTGCACCAGCTTCACTACTAACCCACTGCACCACCTTCACTACTAACCCACTGCACCACCTTCACTACTAACCCACTGCACCACCTTCACTACTAACCCACTGCACCACCTTCACTACTAACCCACTGCACCACCTTCACTACTAACCCACTGCACCAGCTTCACTACTAACCCACTGCACCAGCTTCACTCAACTCCCCCTCTCCTCTTTTCCTCAGAGAGGTTCTCTACGGCTTCTCTTGTGTTAACCTTCATCTGGCCTCCTTACAAGCTCACCTTCACAGTCCGCCAAGGACACACACACACACACACACACACACACACACGCGCACACACGCACACAAACACACGCACGCGCAGACAAACACACACACACACACATGCACGCACACATACACACACACACTCACACACACTGTGGGAGTGTGTGTGTGTGTGTGTGTGTGTGTGAGTGTGTGTGAGAAACATTTACCGGCGCAGGAACTACCACTAGCTCCTGTCTGACATGTCCATCGTCTTCCCGCTGTGCAGAAGGCATGAAGACGAGGGGGGGGGGCACTCTGCTGGTGGACAGGTGGACAGGTGGACAGTGTGTCGGCGTCTCTGTTCACCGCTCGCGTCTCAAGAGAATCGCTCCACAGAACGCGAGAAGACGGCAGCGTGTCGCTCCAGATTATGACAGAGCATCTTTTGTTTGGCACTCAACGTCTCAGCAGCTGCAGAGGGTTCAGGAGACGGGTTGCTCCACGGAGCGCGGGCTCTCCGGGTTGATCCACGGAGCGGGGGCCTTCTAGAGACCAACACACTCTGCACGGCGCTCGTGTTCCAGGGCAACGTGAGCCGGAGCGTCTCAGAATGTGGAGGAGGTTATAAATAGAGACACCAGAGCTCCACCAGGCAGCAGCTGAGAAACACCATCAGCAAGTAGAGAGGTACCCTGGGGTCAGGGGTCAGAGTCAGGGTCAGGGTTAGGTTGGGAAAAAGCGGGGCTCTCCGTGGAGAGCCAAGAGGGGCTCTGGCACTAGGGGGACTCAAGGTTTGTTAAACACGGGAGGGGGGACAGGGCCGGTCCCAGTCCGCCGGCAGCAGAGGGGGAGGAGGAGACCGGGGGACATCTAAAATGTCTCATTTAGCCCGAGCGGGTCTATAGTCCCAGTCTGTGGATCCACCTCCTTTCCTCCGCCTGGCGCTGGTCCACTGGTCCACTGGTCCACTGGTCCACTGGTCCACTGGTCCACTGCCTGTTGCCCTCCAGGCTCTGGAGGCTGTGTGGGCCGTGAAGTTTAAAATGCACAGAGGACGCTGGTTTCCCCCTGGGCATCATATAGAGGTGCTGTCTGACACGCAGTTGCAGCTGGTTGCCCGCCTCCCCCACATATAGTTTGCGGCCGGTCCTGCACCGGACAGCATAGATGACGTTGCTGGCTGTCGGTAGCAGGACCTGATCCACGTTAAAACCAATTTTAGATTGGGGGTTAAAGATGTGGGGAAGGCGAATAAAACCGATCCCTGATACCCGGAGCGCTTCCTTCCTGGTCTCTTTTTTATTTACATCTGTGGACCAGGATGTCTTTCAGGTTCTTGTTCCTCCTGAAGGCGGAGATCACCCGGCTGGCCCCCAGGGCGGCGCAGTGCTCCCTTGCCCCGCTGAAGTTGTGTTTGATTTTTTTTATGAAATCATGGATGGCCTCCGAGAAGGTTAAGACCAACGGGCCAAGGGAGTGGGCCGGTGGTTGGGCGGTGTAGTTGCCGTCCCTGAAGGCCCCGGAGACCTCCGCCTTAATTGTTCTTAGGAAGCGCCTCGAGTATCCCCTGAACCTCGACGCGCCAAACAAGGTGCTGGTTGCCTCCTCCACATGGAGTGGGAGGGTGCAGAGTCGGTGGAACCGGATCAGCTGGGACTTGATGAGGCCTCTGTAGGTGTGTTTGGGGTGGTAGCTGGATTTATGGAGGAGGGCATGTCGGTCTGTGTTCTTGAAATAAACCTTGGTGGCCAAGGTTTTACTGGGACCCTAGTATCTAGGAACTCCTCAGTCAGTGGTTGGAGGTTGTGTTTGATTTTGATGTGGGGGTGGTGTGTGTTGAGAAAGGTATGAAAGTGGTCCACTGGGTGGTCCCAGAGGCCGAAGATGTCATCCAGGTACCGGCAATAGAGTAGTGGTTTGTGCGTTAGTTTGAGGAAGGCCGTTCTCTCCCAATGGCCAGGAAAGATATCTGCATAGGCAGGAGAATACTTCCGGCCCAGGGCACACCCGCGGAGCTGGAGACAGTGTTTGTTGTTGAAAGTGAAGTCATTCCAAGTCAGGGTGATGTGGAGTAGAGACACCAGAGCTCCACCAGGCAGCAGCTGAGAAACACCATCAGCAATAGAGAGGTACCCTGGGGTCAGGGTCAGGGGTCAGAGTCAGGGTCAGAGTTAGGGTCAGGGTCAGGGGGTGAGGGGTCAGGGGGTTAGGGTTAGGGTCAGGGGGTTAGGGTTAGGGTCAGGGGGTGAGGGTTAGGGTTAAGGTTAGCGTTAGGGTTAGGGTGAGGGGTCAGGGTCTCCGACCCCTCATCTGGTAGTTATGGTTAGGGTTAGGGTCAGGGGGTTAGGGTTAGTGTCAGGGGGTGAGGGGTTAGGGTCAGGGGGTGAGGGTCAGGGGGTGAGGGTCAGGGGGTGAGGGGTCGGGGGTGAGGGTTAGGGTCTCCGACCCCTCATCTGGTGGTCTGGTGGGTGACGCTCTAGGCGTGTGCTCTAGGGTCCTGCTCTATTCGGCTGTACGATAACAATGTTTGACTTTGTATATTCAAACGGTTCATCATCCCACCAGTGTCCCCGTCTCCTAGTCTTCATGTGTCCTCCTCCTCCTCTTCTCCTCCTCCTCCTCCTCAGTGGTGGGGGGCGTGGTCTCTCTGGAGGTCTCCACGGGGAAGGTCTCCACGGTGGAGGCCATCAACGGCTCCACGGTGCTGCTGCCCTGCACCTACTCCTCCTGCATCGGCATCAAGAACCTGTACTTCAACTGGCACTACGACGACAACGGGACCATGCTGAAGGTAGGGTCAGACAGGGACAGGGACAGAGACACACAGAGGGACACACACAGAGACACAGAGACAGAGGGACACACAGAGACAGAGACACAGAGACAGAGAGACACACAGAGGGACACACACTCAGTCCTGACCTCTGGGTGTTGCAGCACCTCCTAATGTAGAGCGACGTGCGCATGAAAAGGAATCTGTGTGTGTGTGTGAGACGCTGTGTGTGTGAGACGCTGTGTGTGTGTGACGCTGTGTGTGTCTGACGCTGTGTGTGTGTGTGTGTGTCTGACGCTGTGTGTGTGTGTGTGTGTGACGGTGTGTGTGTGTGACGCTGTGTGTGTGTGTGTGTGTGTGAGACGCTGTATGTGTGTGACGCTGTGTGTGTCTGACGCTGTGTGTGTGTGTGTGTGTGTGTGACGGTGTGTGTGTGTGACGCTGTGTGTGTGTGTGTGTGTGTGTGTGTGTGTGTGACGCTGTGTGTGTGTGTGTTTGACGCTGTGTGTGTGTGTGTGTGTTTGTGTGTGTGTGTGTGAGACGTGTGTCTGACGCTGTGTGTGTGTCTGACGCTGTGTGTGTGTGTGTGTGTCTGATGCTGTGTGTGTGTGTGTGTGTGTGTGTGTGTGACGCTGTGTGTGTGTGTGTGTCTGACGCTGTGTGTGTGTGTGTGTGTGTGTGTGTCTGATGCTGTGTGTGTGTGTGTGACGCTGTGTGTGTGTGTGTCTGATGCTGTGTGTGTGTGTGAGTGTGTGTGTGTGAGACGCTTTGTGTGTGTGACACTGTGTGTGTGTGTGTGTGTGTGTGTGTGTGAGACGCTTTGTGTGTGTGACACTGTGTGTGTGTGTGTGTGTGTGTGTGTGTAGCTGTGTGAAGCCGTCATCCCCGTGGAGGGCGTGGAGCCCAAGGTGGAGGTGTACCATGAGCGGGTGGAGTTCGTGGGCTCCTCCAAGAGCAACAACATCTCCATCCTACTGTGGAACGTCAGCTTCCAGGACCAGGGCGACTACCTGTGCTTCGCCCGCAACGAGAAGGAGAAGTTCCGCAACCACACGGCCGTGTTCACGCTGCTGGTGGTGGACCAGAGTACGTCCTCAACCAGTGTCCTCACTGTGTCCTCACGTGTCCTCACTGTGTCCTCACTGTGTCCTCACATGTCCTCACCATGTCCCTGTCCCCAGTCAAGGAGCTGGACAAGTCTCTGACCGTCATCATCGTGTCCGTCCTGGGCGCCGTCATCGGCTTCGGCATCATCTTCATGGTCATCAAGGGCCTGGTGGTTCACTTCCTGCTGAGCGGGGACGAGAAGACGTGAGTAAAGCACACGCTAAGAGCACGGCACACGCTAAGAGCAAATTCAAATATATATATATATATATATATATATATATATATATATATATATATATATATATATATGTATATACTAGAGATTCACGATCAGGTGTTTTGGTGCAGATCACCGATCACAGTGTCGATTGAAGCATTCTATTTATTGTGTAACCCTAACCCTATAGGGGCTCAGACATGTGAACATCAGTCTATAGGGTCAGACATGTGAACATCAGTCTATAGGGTCAGACATGTGAACATCAGTCTATAGGGTCAGACATGTGAACATCAGTCTATAGTCAGACATGTGAACATCAGTCTATAGGGTCAGACATGTGAACATCAGTCTATAGGGTCAGACATGTGAACATCAGTCTATAGGGTCAGACATGTGAACATCAGTCTATAGTCAGACATGTGAACATCAGTCTATAGGGTCAGACATGTGAACATCAGTCTGTAGGGTCAGACATGTGAACATCAGTCTATAGGCTCAGACATGTGAACATCAGTCTATAGGGTCAGACATGTGAACATCAGTCTATAGGGTCAGACATGTGAACATCAGTCTATAGTCAGACATGTGAACATCAGTCTATAGGTCAGACATGTGAACATCAGTCTATAGGGTCAGACATGTGAACATCAGTCTATAGTCAGACATGTGAACATCAGTCTGTAGGGTCAGACATGTGAACATCAGTCTATAGGGTCAGACATGTGAACATCAGTCTATAGTCAGACATGTGAACATCAGTCTATAGTCAGACATGTGAACATCAGTCTATAGTCAGACATGTGAACATCAGTCTGTAGGGTCAGACATGTGAACATCAGTCTATAGGGTCAGACATGTGAACATCAGTCTATAGGGTCAGACATGTGAACATCAGTCTATAGGGTCAGACATGTGAACATCAGTCTATAGGGTCAGACATGTGAACATCAGTCTATAGTCAGACATGTGAGCATCAGTCTATAGGTCAGACATGTGAACATCAGTCTATAGTCAGACATGTGAACATCAGTCTATAGTCAGACATGTGGGACATGTGAACATCAGTCTATAGGGTCAGACATGTGAACATCAGTCTATAGTCAGACATGTGAACATCAGTCTATAGGGTCAGACATGTGAACATCAGTCTATAGGGTCAGACATGTGAACATCAGTCTATAGGGTCAGACATGTGAACATCAGTCTATAGGGTCAGACATGTGAACATCAGTCTGTAGGGTCAGACATGTGAACATCAGTCTATAGTCAGACATGTGAACATCAGTCTGTAGGGTCAGACATGTGAACATCAGTCTGTAGGGTCAGACATGTGAACATCAGTCTGTAGGGTCAGACATGTGAACATCAGTCTATAGGGTCAGACATGTGAACATCAGTCTATAGTCAGACATGTGAACATCAGTCTATAGGGTCAGACATGTGAACATCAGTCTATAGGGTCAGACATGTGAACATCAGTCTATAGGGTCAGACATGTGAACATCAGTCTATAGGGTCAGACATGTGAACATCAGTCTATAGTCAGACATGTGAACATCAGTCTGTAGGGTCAGACATGTGAACATCAGTCTATAGGGTCAGACATGTGAACATCAGTCTATAGTCAGACATGTGAACATCAGTCTATAGTCAGACATGTGAACATCAGTCTATAGTCAGACATGTGAACATCAGTCTGTAGGGTCAGACATGTGAACATCAGTCTATAGGGTCAGACATGTGAACATCAGTCTATAGGGTCAGACATGTGAACATCAGTCTATAGGGTCAGACATGTGAACATCAGTCTATAGGGTCAGACATGTGAACATCAGTCTGTAGGGTCAGACATGTGAACATCAGTCTGTAGGGTCAGACATGTGAACATCAGTCTGTAGGGTCAGACATGTGAGTGTCGGTGAGTTGACCCAGAGGTTGAACTCGGGGGACGGGGTGCCTCTCGGGGACCTCTCACTCTGCGGTCCTCGGCGGTGCTCAGCGATTGAAACGTCTGATAGTTCTCTCAGATGTGATGTCATCTGAGAGAACAGAGGGCAGCACGGTGGCTCAGTGGTTAGCACTGTCACCTCACAGCAAGAAGGTCCAGGGTTCAAATCCCGGTCCGCCCGGTCGTCCCAGGTCCTTTCTGTGTGGAGTTTGCATGTTCTCCTCGTGCCTGCGTGGGTTTCCTCCGGGTACTCCGGTTTCCCCCCCATCATAAAGACATGCACACAGCTTCAACCCGGTTCGTATGGATGTGAATGAATGTTGGTGGTGGTCGGGGGGGCCGTAGGTGCAGATTGGCTGCCTCGCTTCCGTCAGTCTGCCCCAGGGCAGCTGTGGCTCCTGATGTAGCTCACCACCACCGGGATGACTGTGTGTGTGTATGACTGGACTCTGGACTCTGTAAGTGACTTTGGGTACTTAGAAAAGCGCTATATAAATCGAAATCATTATTATTATTATCTGATCGTATGGATCAGCACCGATCAGATTGGTGCATCCCTTGTATATACATATATATGTATATACATATATATGTATATGTATATATATATATATATACATATACATATATATGTGTGTATATATGTTTATGTACCTCTCTATGACTGGTCATCCAGTGGCTGTTCTTCTTCTTCTTCTCACCCTCTCTCCTCTCTCCTCTCCTCTCTCTCCTCTCTCCTCTCTCCTCTCTCCTCTCTCCTCTCTCTTCTCTCCTCTCTCCTCTCTCCTCTCCTCTCCCTCTCTCCTCTCTCCTCTCTCCTCTCTCCTCTCTCCTCTCTCTCCTCTCCTCTCTCCTCTCTCTTCTCTCCTCTCTCCTCTCTCTCCTCTCTCCTCTCTCCTCTCTCCTCTCTCCTCTCTCCTCCAGTAAGGAGTGTCTGGTGAGCTCTGGGATCGACAACACAGACAACGGCCTGTCAGCAGCCAGAGCCGACGGCAAGGCGCCGCCCAGGGCCTGAGGGGCGCGCGTGTGTGTGTGTGTGTGTGTGTGTGTGTGTTCATGTTTCACAAATGCACAAAGAGGAAGTGGACTGTTTTATCTTATTACGGCTAATGCAACATGCACATCTCTATTTTAACTCCTGCTTGAGGCTCATCGTGGCGTGTCCTCGGCCCCAAGCCGCCATGTTGTCCTCTCCGGCTCCTCTAGCACCTCCTCTAGCCTGGAGGGAAGCGTCTCCTCCTCACGGAGCACCTCCTCTAGCCTGGAGGGAAGCCAGGGGCTCCTCACGCTGACCTCCGCCAGCCAGGGGCTCCTCCCTCGGGGTCGTGTGGCTCGGAGCAGGTCGGATACATGTTGTTAGCTCTGCTTGACAAATGGTGTTCAACGTTCATCCCGAGGTCCCACTGTGTTGAGAAGTGTCTGAACGTGGTCTCTGTTCTCAAGAGCAACGCGCTGACGGGGTGTGGACTGTTCCCCAAGCTTCTCCTCTCCTTCTGGTCCTGATGGGACCTGAACCAGGTCCAGGGCGGGTCCGGGTTTGACCCTGTGGGTGCTGGACCATGACGCCAGCGGGAGGTTGCCATGAGCTCCTTCCTGCTCGGCTTCTGGACTGAAGGCTTGAGGTGAAACCCCGGCTCTGCTCTGGCTCCCTCTGCTGGTGAGAAGAGAAACATCAGCTGCAGAAACGTGACCCTGGTCCAGACAATCCCCAGAGGGTCGAGCCCCTCTACAAATGAATGGATTCACCGTGCTGCTTCTCACCAATAACAAATGCTTTTTAGCTTGTGCACATTTACAATGACTTCATTTCAATCAGGAGAGACGGGTATTCAGAGGTTAACAATCATTTATTACAATAGTATATTGCAATAGTGCAAAGTCTTTGGCGATTGGACTCCATCCTGAAGTCGGGTAAACCAGGGGTAGCGATGCTGATCTCTGCGCATTCAGAATCCACCATGGAGTCAAGACTGGTGGTGTTGAAGAAGCGTCGCCTCCATGCCAACTGGAGGAGCCTGTGGTGGAGGAGGGTCGCAATGACGCAAGCTGAAACGACAACTGACAGCAACAGCAAACACAACTTTAAAGTGTACCAACGACGCTGTGATAGGCTACAGAACTGGGCTGCCTCTAAATGGTTGGTTCATTCATTGGGCCCGCCCCAATCAGATAATGGAGTAATCACTGCCAGACTTGTGAATGAACCAGCTGTACCCAATGTCTTCCTGTCTGAATTTTCGCTAAGCTACATATCACAATCATATGTTGTCTGGGACCACAGGACAGCAACATATGTCTGTGCGGTCTAGTCCTTCACATGACCCTAGCCCTTCACATGACCCTAACCCTTCACATGACCCTAGCCCTAGCCCTTCACATGACCCTAACCCTTCACATGACCCTAGCCCTAGCCCATCACATGACCCTAGCCCTTCACATGACCCTAACCCTTCACATGACCCTAGCCCTTCACAACACCCTAGCCCTTCACATGACCCTAACCCTAGCCCTTCACATGACCCTAACCCTAGCCCTTCACATGACCCTAACCCTAGCCCTTCACATGACCCTAGCCCTAGCCCTTCACATGACCCTAACCCTAGCCCTTCACATGACCCTAACCCTTCACATGACCCTAGCCCATCACATGACCCTAGCCCTAGCCCTTCACATGACCCTAGCCCTTCACATTACCCTAACCCTTCACATGACCCTAGCCCTAGCCCTTCACATGACCCTAGCCCTTCACATGACCCTAACCCTTCACATGACCCTAGCCCTTCACATGACCCTAGCCCTTCATATGACCCTAGCCCTTCACAACACCCTAGCCCTTCACATGACCCTAGCCCTAGCCCTTCACAACACCCTAGCCCTAGCCCTTCACATGACCCTAATCCTAGCCCTTCACATGACCCTAACCCTTCACATGACCCAAGCCCTTCACATGACCCTAGCCCATCACATGACCCTAGCCCATCACATGACCCTAGCCCTTCACATGACCCTAGCCCTTCACATGACCCTAACCCTTCACATGACCCTAGCCCTAGCCCTTGACATGATCCTAGCCCTTCACATGACCCTAACCCTTCACATGACCCTAACCCTTCACATGACCCTAGCCCTAGCCCTTCACAACACCCTAGCCCTTCACATGACCCTAACCCTAGCCCTTCACATGACCCTAACCCTAGCCCTTCACATGACCCTAACCCTAGCCCTTCACATGACCCTAGCCCTAGCCCTTCACATGACCCTAACCCTTCACATGACCCTAGCCCATCACATGACCCTAGCCCTTCACATGACCCTAGCCCTTCACATGACCCTAACCCTTCACATGACCCTAGCCCTTCACATGACCCTAGCCCTTCACATGACCCTAACCCTTCACATGACCCTAGCCCTAGCCCTTCACATGACCCTAGCCCTTCACATGACCCTAACCCTTCACATGACCCTAGCCCTAGCCCTTCACATGACCCTAGCCCTTCACATGACCCTAACCCTTCACATGACCCTAGCCCTAGCCCTTCACATGACCCTAGCCCTTCATATGACCCTAGCCCTTCACAACACCCTAGCCCTTCACATGACCCTAGCCCTAGCCCTTCACATGACCCTAACCCTTCACATGACCCAAGCCCTTCACATGACCCTAGCCCATCACATGACCCTAGCCCTAGCCCTTCACCTAGCCCTATGACCCTAGCCCTTCACATGACCCTAACCTAGCCCTTCACATGACCCTAACCCTTCACATGACCTAGCCTAGCCCTTGCATGATCCTAGCCCTTCACATGACCCTAGCCCTTCACATGACCCTAACCCTTACATGACCCTAGCCAGCCCTTCACATGACCCTAGCCCTTCACATGACCCTAACCCTTCACATGACCCTAGCCCTAGCCTTCACATGACCCTAGCCCTTCACTGACCTAGCCCATCACATGACCCTAACCCTAGCCCTTTACATGACCCTAGCCCTTCACATGACCCTAACCCTAGCCCTTCACATGACCCTAGCCCTTCACATGACCCTAACCCTAGCCCTTCACATGACCCTAGCCCTTCACATGACCCTAGCCCTTCACATGACCCTAGCCCTAGCCCTTCACATGACCCTAGCCCTTCACATGACCCTAACCCTTCACATGACCCTCCTAGCCCTTCACATGACCCTAACCCTAGCCCTTCACATGACCCTAGCCCTTCACATGACCCTAGCCCTTCACATGACCCCTAGCCCTAGCCCTTCACATGACCCTAGCCCTTCACATGACCCTAGCCCTCTTCACATGACCCTAGCCCTCCTAGCCTCACATGACCCTAGTCCTTCACAACACCCTAGCCCTTCACATGACCCTAACCCTAGCCCTTCACATGACCCTAAGCCCTTCACATGACCCTAGCCCTTCACATGACCCTAGCCCTTCACATGACCCTAGCCCTTCACATGACCCTAGCCCTTCACATGACCCTAACCCTTCACATGACCCTAGCCCTAGCCCTTCACATGACCCTAGCCCTTCACATGACCCTAACCCTTCACATGACCCTAGCCCTTCACATGACCCTAGCCCATCACATGACCCTAACCCTAGCCCTTTACATGACCCTAGCCCTTCACATGACCCTAACCCTAGCCCTTCACATGACCCTAGCCCTTCACAACACCCTAGCCCTTCACATGACCCTAGCCCTTCACATGACCCTAACCCTAGCCCTTCACATGACCCTAGCCCTTCACATGACCCTAGCCCTTCACATGACCCTAACCCTTCACATGACCCTAGCCCTTCACATGACCCTAGCCCTTCACATGTCCTAGCCCTTCACATGACCCTAGCCCTTCACATGACCCTAGCCCTTCACATGACCCTAGCCCTTCACATGACCCTAACCTTAGCCCTGACATGCCCTAGCCCTTCACATGACCCTAGCCCTTCACATGACCCTAGCCCTTCACATGACCCTAACCCTTCACATGACCCTAGCCCTTCACATGACCCTAACCCTTCACATGACCCTAGCCCTTCACATGACCCTAACCCTTCACATGACCTAGCCCTTCACATGACCCTAGCCCTTCACATGACCCTAACCCTTCACATGACCCTAACCCTTCACATGACCCTAGCCCTAGCCCTTCACATGACCCTAGCCCTTTACATGACCCTAGCCCTTCACATGACCCTAACCCTAGCCCTTCACATGACCCTAGCCCTTCACATGACCCTAGCCCTTCACATGACCCTAACCCTAGCCCTTCACATGACCCTAACCCTAGCCCTTCGACCCCCCCCCCCCCCCCGACCAGAGGACGTAGAGTCAGGGAAACGTTTAATGCTGTCCAAAGAATAGTTCATTTGAATGAATTCTAAACATAGTATGGAATATATTGATGTTCTTATCAGATGAATGTGTGGACAGCCCTGGAGGCCAGAGGTCAGTCTCATGTCATGTGACTCCACACAGCCAACGAGGGACTGCCTGTTGCCATGGAGATCACAGACGGTGTCTTCACAACGACCAACAAGGCGTCCCGAGGCTGCAAGAAATAAAGAAATGCAAAGAAAACAATATAAGTGACCCGTATCGAACGTCTCTAAAGAGAAGAAGAAGCCGACAGAGTCTTCATCACCTTCCGCCTCTTGGGATGAACGGAGGTGTGTGAAGCTGCCACACACACACTGCTGGAAGAGCTGGGAGACACACACACACCTACAACACACACACACATATGAGCAGCCACGAGGAGCCCGGTACAGGCCAGGTGTAGACCCGGTGTAGGCTCGATGTAGGCCAGGTGTAGACCCGGTGTAGGCCCGGTGTAGGCCAGTTGTAGACCCGGTGTAGGCCAGGTGTAGACCCGGTGTAGGCCAGGTGTAGACCAGGTGTAGACCCGGTGTAGGCCCGGTGTAGGCCAGGTGTAGACCCGGTGTAGGCCAGGTGTAGACCAGGTGTAGACCAGGTGTAGGCCAGGTGTAGACCCGGTGTAGGCCAGGTGTAGACCCGGTGTAGACCCGGTGTAGACCCGGTGTAGACCAGGTGTAGACCAGGTGTAGACCAGGTGTAGGTCCGGTGTAGGCCAGGTGTAGGCCAGGTGTAGACCCGGTGTAGGCCAGGTGTAGACCCGGTGTAGGCCCGGTGTAGACCCGGTGTAGGCCAGGTGTAGACCCGGTGTAGGCCAGGTGTAGACCCGGTGTAGGCCAGGTGTAGGCCAGGTGTAGACCCGGTGTAGGCCAGGTGTAGGCCAGGTGTAGGCCCGGTGTAGGCCAGGTGTAGGCCAGGTGTAGACCCGGTGTAGGCCAGGTGTAGGCCAGGTGTAGACCCGGTGTAGGCCAGGTGTAGGCCCGGTGTAGGCCAGGTGTAGGCCCGGTGTAGGCACATGTTCTTTGTGTGTTCTTCACTTGTTCTTCACGTGTTCTTTGCGTGTTCTTCACGTGTTCTTTGCGTGTTATTCACATGTTCTTCTCATGTTATTTGCGTGTTCTTCATGTGTTCTTTGCGTGTTCTTCTGTGTGGTCCCAATGATCAAATCATTGCCAGGATTTTAATAGTAAAAATAACATGATATAAATAATCTTTAAATTAGCTGCTTGTTTAGATAATGCTATTAATTGTTTACAAGTATGTGTTCACCTGACCCTAACCCTGAGCCATTCAACATGTTATCTACAACAAGAGGGTGATGTGTGTACGTTTACACGACATGTTTGAGGAAGAGGATCAATGTTCCACATGTGAATCCTTTATGAGAGTCCGTGGTCCTGTCACCATGACGACCACGATGCTGCCAGAGCGGCTGGAACTCGCACTGCCAATCCACGAGCGTCCGGCCCGCTGCGGCACACAGAGGTCCCGCTGGGCTCGGGTGGCTCGGTACCGAACCACGACTTCTGTACTACTTCTGTATCTCTAGCAACTGAAACTCACACTGCCAAGCCAAGAGTCTGATGTCTGCTCCGCGCCCCACATTCCACAGCGCCAGAGCGCCACCTTACTGTCAGGGGGAGTGACCGTGTTGACACCAACAAGCTGAGCTCCTTGTCACAATTTAAATAATGAGATTGTTTACAATGATAGTGAACTTCAAATGATCGTTAGCGATGCCAAACTGTGTGGACAGCACAGGAGACTAGCACCCGGCCTCCAGAGGGCAGCGGGGAAGCTAGCTCGGCTAACACCGCCGTCAAGGTTATTTGAATCACATTTCCAAATTCATACTTAAACATTAACGCAATACACGAATGGTATACACATTATAGTGTTTTATAATAAGTCAATGTATTGCAGCAAATGAGGATGTTTTGCTCTATCTATTTCACTCTTACGCAAGCCTCGTGCGACCTCTGACCCCGCTACTGTTACCCGTCTGTGGCCATGTTGCTCATCCTCCATAACTATGCACTTGTTAAAGAAATATAAATACTGGAAATAAAATGTTTGAAATTCCCACAACACTGTTGAGTCTCATTTTGTCTTCACCCGAGTTCAGAGAAAGCTCTCTCTCGTCATCCAATGGGAGTCTAGAGGGGAGTTACCCAGGAGGAGGAGCCTCTCCAGGGTGGACAGAACAAGAGATGTCATGTGACCAGGTGAACAATAGATGTCATGTGACCAGATGAACAATAGATGTCATGTGACCTGGTGAACAATAGATGTCATGTGACCAGATGAACAATAGATGTCATGTGTCATCAGGCTCCCGGTCCACCAGCACCGGTTCCCCTCAGGGCTGTGTTCTTTCCCCCTGCTCTTCTCCCTGTACACCAACAGCTGCACCTCCAGTCACCGCTCCGTCAGGCTCCTCAAGTTTGCGGATGACACCGCCCACATTGGGCTCATCTCTGGTGGGGACGAGACCGCCTACAGGTGGGAGACGGACCACCTGGTGACCTGGTGCAGCCAGAACAACCTGGAGCTCAACGCTCTAAAGACAGTGGAGATGGTTGTGGACTACAGGAAGAACGCAGCCCCACCCGCCCCTCTCCTCCTGTGTGACTCCCCCGTCGACGCTGTGGAGTCCTTCCGCTTCCTGGGCTCCATCATCACCCAGGACCTGAAGTGGGAGCTGAGCATCAGCTCCATCATCAAGAAGGCCCAGCAGAGGATGTTCTTCCTGAGGCAGCTGAGGAAATTCAACCTGCCCAAGAAGATGATGGTGCAGTTCTACACGGCCATCGTGGAGTCCATCATCGGCTCCTCCATCACCGTCTGGCACCCTGCAGCCACGGCCAAAGACCAGTGAGGCTGCAGCGCGTCATCCGCTCGGCCGAGAGGGTCATCGGCTGCAGCCTGCCACCCCTCCAGGACCTGTTTACCTCAAGGTCACTGAACCGGGCCAAAAAGATTGTGGCTGACCCCTCCCCCCCTGGACACACTCTGTTCGAGTCCCTCCCCTCTGGTAGGAGGCTGCGGTCCATCAGGACCCAGACCTCCCGCCACAAAAACAGTTTTTTCCCGTCGGCAGTCGGGCTCATCAATGGAGCCCGGTCCACCACCGACTGACTCTGTCACCCCCAGGACTAACTCCTCTTCTTGCTCCTTCCTCTCTCCTCCTCCTCCTTTACACACACACACACTATGCACTTTAACTTAAACACACGTCACATGTAACATACACTTTAACTTAAACACACGTCACATGTAACATACACTTTAACTTAAACACACGTCACATGTAACATACACTTTAACTTAAACACACGTCACATGTAACATACACTTTAACTTAAACACACGTCACATGTAACATACACTTTAACTTAAACACACTTGACACTAGAAACATACACTTAGACACTTTAAACGTTCTCTGATGCACTTTATCTTTTTCTTATCATTGTCTATCATTGTACTTGAGTTTATGTTGATTGTTGTTTGTCATGTAAAATGTTGCACCTTCCGCCAAAACAAATTCCTCGTCTGTGAAAACATTCTTGGCAAATAAACGGTTTCTGATTCTGATTCTGATTCTGATTCTGAATCTGATTCTGATTCTAGATGTCATGTGACCAGATGATCAATAGATGTCATGTGACCTGGTGAACAATAGATGTCATGTGACCTGGTGAACAATAGATGTCATGTGACCAGATGATCAATAGATGTCATGTGACCAGATGATCAATAGATGTCATGTGACCAGATGAACAATAGATGTCATGTGACCAGGTGAACAATAGATGTCATGTGACCAGATGAACAATAGATGTCATGTGACCAGGTGAACAATAGATGTCATGTGACCAGGTGAACAATAGATGTCATGTGACCAGGTGAACAATAGATGTCATGTGACCAGATGAACAATAGATGTCATGTGACCTGGTGAACAATAGATGTCATGTGACCAGATGAACAATAGATGTCATGTGACCTGGTGAACAATAGATGTCATGTGACCTGGTGAACAATAGATGTCATGTGACCTGGTGAACAATAGATGTCATGTGACCAGATGAACAATAGATGTCATGTGACCTGGTGAACAATAGATGTCATGTGACCTGGTGAACAATAGATGTCATGTGACCTGGTGAACAATAGATGTCATGTGACCAGATGAACAATAGATGTCATGTGACCAGATGAACAATAGATGTCATGTGACCAGATGAACAATAGATGTCATGTGACCAGATGAACAATAGATGTCATGTGACCAGATGATCAATATATGTCATGTGACCAGATGAACAATAGATGTCATGTGACCTGGTGAACAATAGATGTCATGTGACCAGATGAACAATAGATGTGACCAGATGAACAATAGATGTGACCAGATGAACAATAGATGTCATGTGACCAGATGAACAATAGATGTCATGTGACCAGATGAACAATAGATGTCATGTGACCAGATGAACAATAGATGTCATGTGACCAGATGAACAATAGATGTCATGTGACCAGATGAACAATAGATGTGACCAGATGAACAATAAAAGTTATGTGACCAGATGAACAATAGATGTGACCAAATGAACAATAGATGTTATGTGACCAGATGAACAATAGATGTCATGTGACCAGATGAACAATAGATGTCATGTGACCAGATGAACAATAGATGTCATGTGAAGCTACAGGTCTTCACCTCCACCTGAGGCTACGTCACTTCTTTCATCCGGCAACCGGACGAGTGTGTGTGTGCATGTCCCTCCCAAGAGATATGGCCAGCACGATGTCATGACACACTTCCACAAAGCGTCTCCATGGTAACGCTGGGTCAGGGTACCTCTGAGTTCTCTATTCGTTCCTCCATGTCGAGTCTGACCACGTGGTGACGTCATTGGGCTCATTCTGTGTATGTATTTGTGACCCTGCAGTACTTCACCCTATACGAACTGTCCGCTAGGGGGCGGTGCAGGATAAATCATCCTCCACCAGAGGGCCGTAAGGATTAGAACCAGAGTGACTCGGACTCGTTACCTGGTCTCACGAGTTATTTTGTATTTATATTGTTTTCAAAAATGATAGAGAAATTAATCAAAATTATGTTTTTGAGTTTATTTAGCGAAATTATAGTTTTACTTAAGCTCACCAAGAAAGACCTTAAAGGTCCACCCCTCACTCCTCACCCCTCACCCCTCACCCCTCACTCCTCACCCCTCACCCCTCACCCCTCACCCCCTCACCACTCACCCCCTCACCACTCACTCACCCCTCACTCCTCCCTCCTCACCCCTCACCCACTCATTTTATTCATCTCATTATTATTATTATTATTATTATTATTAGTAGTAGTAGTAGTAGTAGTAGTAGTAGTAGTAGTATTAGCATCATGATTATTGTTATTAGTAGTATTATTACCATTATTGTTATTATTATTGTTGTTATTGTTGTTAATATCGTTATTATTGTTGTTATTATTGTTGTTATCATTATTTAGATATTTTATTGTTGTCATTTTTATTATTATTATTGTTATTGTTGTTAATATTGTTATTATTATCATAATTGTAATTATTGTTGTTATTATTACTGTTGTCATTATGTTTTATTATTGTTGTTAATATTGTTATAATTATCATAATTGTTATTATTGTTGTTATTATTATTGTTATTGTTTTTGTTATTGTGTGAGAAGAAGATCAAATTCGGAACATTTGTCTTTTTATTAAGTCATCGGTAAACATAAAATCCGATCCGGGATTCTTTTATTTTAAATTGATGGCGTTCTGGTTTTGTACATTTGGACCATGTTGTATTAATATATGTATTATTATTATTATTATTATTATTATTATTGTGTGTGTTATTGTGTGTGTTGTGTTTAATAATTCATGGTGGACTGGCTTGCTCAAAGGTCGGCCCGCCGGAGGCTGCCTTCCCTTCAACCGGGCTTCAACCCGACCAGACCTTCCCCTATTGGTACCCGGGAGAATTTATCGGAAAGTACCAGAAGTGACGTCATCCCTCCGGTGGGCTCACATGCCCAATTAATGACTAATTAATGACTAATTATGTACTAATTAATTACTAATTAATTACTAATTAATTACAATCCACGGGGATCCGCCGGCAACCGGTCCGGTAATACAATATGTTTTGAGAGGAGAGATATGAGGGTTATGAGAACTGTTTCCATTTTGGCTAATAGAGCAGCCGGGAGCGCTCTCTCTCTCACTACCTCTCTCTCCCTCTCTCTCTCTACCTCTCTCTCCCTCTCTCTCTCTACCTCTCTCTCCCTCTCTCTCTCTACCTCTCTCTCCCTCTCTCTCTCTCTCTACCTCTCTCTCTCCCTCTCTCTCTTTCTCTCTCTCTCTCCTCTCTCTCTCTCTCCCTCTCTCTCTCTCCCTCTCTCCCTCTCTCTTTTTCTCTCTCTCTCCCTCTCTCCCTCTCTCTTTCTCTCTCTCTCTTTATGGCATCATTCCAGTCAAAGTAAAACGAGATTCAACCACAATAAAGAATAACGTGTGTGTTAAGCTGCCTGCAGTCAGCCGTTAAGTGAGCGGACTAACCCGCCTATTGTTGAGGTGTGTGTGTGTGTGTGTGTGTGTGTGTGTGTGTGTGTGTGTGTGTGTGTGTGTGTGTGTGATATAATACGGCCTGGTTTCGGTCGGCCCTCCAACGCCTCCTCTTTCTTTTGTTGTATGACGTCATGCTGTAATCACTTTCAACGCCGTTAGAATCGATGGTTCGAGTTCAAGACCATGAAGAGTCCCCCCCCGGAGGTCACGTGACCTCATGCCATCTCCTTATTGGACAACTCCTCCACGACCTGCCTGTTCCGAAGTCCACGCGCACGTTGACGGTGTATGGTGTGTCAGAGCTGCATGTCACGTCTGAGGCCAACAGGCGGCACGCGCGGGCCCTGAAGAGGGGCCCTCAGCAGAGGGGCCCTCATGAAGGGCCCTCAGCAGGGGGGCCGCATGGGGGCCCTCATGAAGGGCCCTCAGCAGGGGGGCCGCATGGGGGCCCTCATGAAGGGCCCTCAGCAGGGGGGCCGCATGCGGGTCCTCATGAAGGGCCCTCAGCAGAGCATGCGGGTCCTTATATGAGGGGCCCTCAGCCCTCCACCAGGAGAGAGGGGGGGTCAGTATAATAGTCAAAAGACAATTAAAGTATAGAACATGTTTAATGGCCGTATCCAGCCTCTGTGATGTAGTGCACGTGATTGATGTGACTCCCTTGGAGGAAAGGAGGTGCACGTGAAGGAGGTGCGCGTGAAGGAGGTGCGCGTGAAGCGTGAAGATCGAGGAGGTTTTATTAATATTTGGGGGGCTTCAAAAAAACATGAAAAAAATCCATCGAAAATGTGTTTTGATTTGGTGATTTAGCCCAACGTGTTTCTTTCCTGAAGAGAGGAGCCGGAGGAGCCGTGCGTCGGTCCTCTCTGGGGGGCTGCGACACCTCACGGAGTTCCCGGAGCACGAGACTCGGACACGTTGGTTCGTCTCCGCCGGTCCCGGTGCTCATCTTCATCCCGGTGCTCATCTTCATCTCCTCAGGTGGAGGTATCAAAGTGATAAATCGTCCCCAAACTTTTTCGAGCACTTGCTGCCGGCAGATCTCCTCTGTGCGCATGTGCGAAGGTGTCCCGACCGACATGCTGGAGAGATAGCGCGCTTGGATTGAGAAAGCCAGAGGAAAGGAGCCAGAAAAAAAGAAAAAGGAGGAAAAAAGAAGCGAGAACCCTTCCCGACACAGCCGAGAGCCCGGCGGCAGCATGCGGTCCAAAGGCAGGGCGCGGAGGCTGCTCACGAGTAGGTGCACCTCCTTTCTTTCTGCTCCCTTCTTCGCAACTTCTTCTCTCGGGTCTGTCGGTCCAGCTCTGCGGGGGGCCACAGCAGCCGGGTCCCGGCAGAGGGCCTCGATCAGGGTTCTGGATGAAGAGTCCACTTTAAAGTTCAGGCAGGATGGAGGAACTTAGTGCGGGGCGCCGCTGGCTGCATGCAGGGGAGCTGCGTGGAGTCGAACCCGCAGCGTCCCGCACGCCGACTGTTGTATCGCAGCCGCCGGCCCGCCGGGCCGCGGGGCCGCCGGGCCGCGGGTCTCCTCAGCCGGGAGCAGCTTGGAGAAGTGTCTCGGGTGGAGGACCCAGGATTCAGAGCCGCGGTGACGCGCAGCGCCGGCTCGCTGTGTTTGGCACGCGCGCTTCATTCCGATCTTCATGCGTAAAGTTTTAAAGTGATGATTGTAAAATTAAATATAAAGAAATAATAATTCCCAGTATTTAAATGATTTTGAACCATGAATGTTTTATTGACAGACTTTAACTGTAAGAGACTTCTTACTCGATGTGTTTATGGAATGAGAGCTTCAGTATTCTTGGGGTTTTATTACATTGTCGCTCTAGTCGTTAATAGATTTAATTCCTTCGACCCATCAACAATAAGAATATATGCAAAGGAGATGATCGACATGAAGCTTCATGTTGATCAGCATGGACTAATACCCCACATGATCCGGGTTAACTCTGTTCTCCCAAGCCGCGTTGTGCTGCTGTCTTTAATGTTGTGACCAGCGTCTCGAGCTCATATCGATCTGGATGTCCAGCTGCTTTGTAAATATCCGAGTCAACGCCGATGATGTCACGTGATGAAGACACGGGAGAATAATTACAAGGTTTCTATTTAATTGTTTGACTTCACATCAGGAGCCTGGGACGCTAATAAAAAGAGAAAATATGAATAGAGGAATTATTGTGACATGGATAAGGGATACACACACACGCAGTCAACATCGTCCCTTTTAACTTGTTTTAATACATTTATTTGTGTTCTATATAAAGAGGAACAACGGCATCCGCAGATCTCTAAACCATGAGAGGCACGAGCACGAGGAGCGTTCATGAAAATAATGATTCAGTATTTTATCCGTCTAGCTCTGCAGTCAGAATGGGGGGGGGGGGGCAGCGGCCGCTCTGGCCCCCAGCAGGTCTGCGCAGTGTCAACAGTGAATATTTAAATTCCCAGAGCCCTCATAGAGCTGCTGAACGCGTTCCATGTGTGAAACGGGCATGCGCGCGGCGCTTCCTGCGGGGCCTCGCGCGGGCCGGGTGGTGTAATTGAGGAGGTGATGGAGAGGCGGAGGAGTGGTGGATGGAGGTGTGCTGTGCCACAACAAGTCCCAACCAAGTCAAGACGTGCAAGGCCCCGCGGTGCATGACGGGCTACAGGGGGCGGGGCTTTGATGGTCCGCGTAGCATGTGTGTCTCAATAAAAACCTGGAAGACGTCTTTAGAGATGTTTGATGATTCGATCATAATAATTAGGATGAATGTCACATGATCACAGACCAGTACAAACCAGTACAGACCAGACCAGTACAGACCAGTAGCCTAAATTGAAACAGTCTTCATCTCATAATCCTCATATCTGTCACTTCTAATGAAGAGGGGAGGAACCGGAGGGGAGCAGTCAGGTGTGGCTCTGTGTGTGTGTGTGTGTGTGTGTGTGTGTGTGATACCTTCACCCCCCCCCCCCCACACACACACACACACACACTCACACACACACACCACCCTGAGGCTCATTAAGCAGTGACCTCTGACCCTGCAGGACGGGAGAGGTGAGATCAAAGCCGGTGAACCTGATTGGACCTGAGACCCAGGGAGAGTAGGCGCTGTGAGATCCGGACTAAGGGGCGGAGCCAGGGGCGTTCAGGTCCACCATGTTAAAACACGGCAGCAGAGAGCGGGTCGGATCCTCTCCGCGCTCACCGCTCCACAGGAAGCTGCCGCCCCGCTGATGACTTCCCTCCACGAGGAATGTCGAGCGAGGAATGCGACTCGTACCTGAGAGGTGTGACGAGGAAACGGGAACAATCGGACGGCTTCCACGCCGCATTCCAGAGGCCCTGCAGCCGGGGCCGCAGCCGGCCCCGCAGCCGGCCCCGCAGCCGGCCCGCTCGGCTTTGATGAACCTCCTCTCGGCTTCCGGGGATTGTCACATGAAGAGAGAGCGCCGCCCTCAGGATGTCCTGCTAGAGGGCCACGTGACCTCTGTGACCTCCAGGGTCAGCACCACCAGGACTCCTCTCCCAGAGGGCTGTGGAGGGCCCGAGGCCTCTACAGGTGGAGGGCCCCTCTACAGGTGGAGGGCCCGTCAACAGGTGGAGGCCCCGGGGCCTCTACAGGTGGAGGGCCCTCTACAGGTGGTGGTTCTGTTGGACCTCAGCTCTTCATGGAGGAACCTAGTTCAGCTCAGGGGTTCTGCCGGGTCTCTGGTCTCTAGTCTCTAGTCTCTAGTCTCTGGTCTCTAGTCTCTAGTCTCTAGTCTCTAGTCTCTAGTCTCTGGTCTCTAGTCTCTAGTCTCTAGTCTCTAGTCTCTAGTCTCTAGTCTCTAGTCTCTAGTCTCTAGTCTCTGGTCCTGGTCTCTAGTCTCTGGTCCTGGTCTCTAGTCTCTAGTCTCTGGTCCTGGTCTCTAGTCTCTGGTCCTGGTCTCTAGTCTCTAGTCTCTGGTCCTGGTCTCTAGTCTCTAGTCTCTGGTCCTGGTCTCTAGTCTCTAGTCTCTGGTCCTGGTCTCTAGTTTCTGGTCCTGGTCTCTAGTCTCTGGTCCTGGTCTCTAGTTTCTGGTCCTGGTCTCTAGTCTCTGGTCCTGGTCTCTAGTCTCTAGTCTCTAGTCTCTGGTCTCTGGTCCTGGTCTCTAGTCTCTGGTCCTGGTCTCTAGTTTCTGGTCCTGGTCTCTAGTCTCTTGTCCTGGTCTCTAGTCTCTGGTCCTGGTCTCTAGTCTCTAGTCTCTGGTCCTGGTCTCTAGTCTCTGGTCCTGGTCTCTAGTCTCTAGTCTCTGGTCCTGGTCTCTAGTCTCTAGTCTCTGGTCCTGGTCTCTAGTTTCTGGTCCTGGTCTCTAGTCTCTGGTCCTGGTCTCTAGTTTCTGGTCCTGGTCTCTAGTCTCTGGTCCTGGTCTCTAGTTTCTGGTCCTGGTCTCTAGTCTCTTGTCCTGGTCTCTAGTCTCTAGTCTCTAGTCTCTGGTCTCTGGTCCTGGTCTCTAGTCTCTGGTCTCTAGTCTCTAGTCTCTAGTCTCTAGTCTCTAGTCTCTAGTCTCTGGTCTCTGGTCCTAGTCTCTAGTCTCTAGTCCTAGTCTCTAGTCTCTAGTCTCTAGTCTCTGGTCTCTGGTCCTGGTCTCTAGTCTCTGGTCCTGGTCTCTAGTTTCTGGTCCTGGTCTCTAGTCTCTTGTCCTGGTCTCTAGTCTCTAGTCTCTAGTCTCTGGTCTCTGGTCCTGGTCTCTAGTCTCTTGTCCTGGTCTCTAGTCTCTAGTCTCTAGTCTCTGGTCTCTGGTCCTGGTCTCTAGTCTCTGGTCCTGGCCTCTAGTTTCTGGTCCTGGTCTCTAGTCTCTTGTCCTGGTCTCTAGTCTCTAGTCTCTAGTCTCTGGTCTCTGGTCCTGGTCTCTAGTCTCTGAGTGCTTGTTTTGTCGACCGTTTCTCTGGAGACGCTATGGAACTCCATCAGTGAGAGGAGACACTGAGCTGACAGCAGAGGGCAACAGACCCAGACCCAGACCCAGACCCAGACCCAGACCCAGACCCTGACCCAGACCCAGACCCTGACGTGTGAACCGGTGCATGATTGCTGCTGCAGCGTACGTCGGTGATGAAGAGGAGGGTCTTGGGCTCACTGCGGTTGCTCCGGTTCTGGCCCCAGTGCATTGTGGTTCATTATTGGTGTTCGGAGAGATCTTTGTGTTCCTTTTCCTCATCTTCGCTGCTCCCACGTGAACCATGAGCAGAACACCTGCAGCGCGCCGCGCGGCCAGCAGGGGGCCGAGCATCCATCGGCCTGACAGCTCAATCTACAGGCCAGCGGCCGGACCAGGGGCAGCCAATCGGATCAGTGATCAATGACAAAGGAGAGGGGGGAGGGAGGGAGATAGGGAGGGAGGGAGGGAGGGAGGGAGGAGAGAAGAGGGAGAGAAGGAGAGAAGGAGGGAGGAGGGAGAGAAGGAGGGAGGGAGGATGAAAGTAGTTCTGATGCTGAAGGTCAGTTCCTGGTTGTGGAGTGGATGACAAACAGGCTGTCAACACACACGCGCACACGCACACGCACACGCACACGCACATGCACGCACACACAGACACTCAGACACACACACACGCACACACACACATACACACACACCCACGCGCACACACACGCACACACACACATACGCACACGCACATGCACGCACACACAGACACTCAGACACACACACGCACACACACACACGCACACACACGCGCCCACACACGCGCCCACACATGCACAGACGCACACACAAACGCGCACACACACACAC